>JAJHUQ010000035.1:7952500-8030000 GCA_035773235.1 Eospalax fontanierii | reverse complement strand
CCCTAACCCAAAACCTAACAATAACCCTAACCCTAACCCTATTCCTAACACTAACCCTAACCCTAACCCTATCCCTAACCCTTTTCCTTACCCTAACCCTAAACCCTTACCCTAACCAATACCCTAAACATAACCCTCACGCTAACTCTAAACCTAACCCAAACCCTAACACTAACCCTAACCCTAACCAAAACCCTAACCATAACCCTAACCTTAACCCAAACCAAAACCCTAACCCTAACTCTAATCCTAACTCTAACCCTAATCAAAACCCTAATATTAACCCTAACCCTAACCCTAACCCTATTCCTAAACTTAATCCTAAACCTAACCTTAACAAAAAACCTAAACGTAAATCTAACCCAAACCCTAACCCTAACTCAAACCCTAACCCTAAGACAAACCCTAACCCTAAAACTAACCCTAACCCAAATCCTAAACCTAACACTAACCCTAACCCAAACCCTAAACCTAACACTAACACTTACCCTAAGGCTAACCCAAAACCTAACCCTAAACCTAACCAAAACCAAAAGCCTAACCCTAACTCTAATCCTAACCCTAACCCTAACCCTAATCCTAACCCTAACCCTAACACTAGCCCAAACCCTAAACCTAACCCTAATCCTAACTCTAACCCTAACCCTAATAGTAACCCTAAACCTAAACCTAACCCACACCCAAACCCTAACTCTAACCCTAACCCTAACCGAAACCCTAACTCAAAACCTAACCCTAACCCTAACCCAAACCCTAACCCTAAACCTAACCCTAACCCTTTTCCTAACAATAACACAAACCCTAACAATAATCCTAACCCTAACCCTATTCCTAAACCTAACCCTAACCCTAAACCTAACCATAATTCTAACCCTAACCCTAACCCAAAAACTAACCCTAACCATAACCCAAACCCTAACCCTAACACTAATCCTAATCCTAACCCTAACGCTAACCCTAACACAAACCCTAACCCTAACCCGAACCCTAACCCTAACCCAAACCCTAACCCTTACCCAAACCCTAAACCTAAAACTAACCCCAACCCTAATCCTAACCCTAACCCTAACCCAAAAACTAACCCTAACTCGAACCCTAATCCAAACCCTAATCCTCACCCTAACGCTAACCCAAACCCTAAAACTAACCCTATTCCTAACCCTAACCCTAAACCTAGCCTGAACCCAAACCCTAACCCAAAACCTAACCCTAACCCTAACTCAAACTCTAACCCTAACTCGAACCCAAACCCTAACCCAAACACTAACCCAATTCCTAACAATAACCCTAACCCTATTCCTAACACTAATGCTAACCCTAACCGTAACCCTAACCCTAACCCTAACCCTAACCCTATTCCTAACCCTAACCCTAAACCATAAGCCTAACCAATACCCTAAACATAACTTTCACGCTAACCCTAACCCTAAACCAAACCCTAACCCTAAACCTAACCAAAAACCTAAACCTAACCCTAACCCAAACCCTAACCCTAAACCTATTCCTAACATTAACCCTAAACCTAAACTTAACCCAAACCCTAACCCAAACCGTAACCCTAAACCTAACCGTAACCATAACCCTAACAAAAACCCTAACCCAAAACCTAACCCTAACCCTTATCCTAACCCTAAACCTAACCCAAAAAATAACCCTAACCCTAAACCAAACCCTAACCCTAACCCTAACCCTAACCCAAACCCTAACCCTTACCCAAACCCTAAACCTAAACCTAACCCTAACCCGAATCCTAACTCTAACCCTAACCCAAAAACTAACCCTAACCCAAACCCTAAACCTAACCCTATTCCTAACCCTAACCCTAAACCTAACCTTAACCCAAACCCTAACCCAAACCCTAACCCTAAACTTAACCCTAACTCAAATTCTAAACCTAACTCAAACCCTAACCCTAACCCAAACACTAACCAAACCCTAACAATAACCCTAACCCTAACCCTATTCCTAACACTAACCCTAACCCTAACCCTAACCCTAAACCTATTCCTAACCCTAACACAAACCCTAATAATAATCCTAACCCTAACCCTATTCCTAAACCTAACCCTAAGCCTAACCCTAACCCTAATCCTAACCCTAACCCTAACCCTAAAACCTAAACCTAACCAATACCCTAAACATAACCTTCACGCTAACCCTAACCCTAACCCTATTCCTAAACCTAACCCTAACCCAAACCCTAACCCTAAACCTAACACTAACACTTACCCTAAGGCTAACCCAAAACCTAACCCTAAACCTAACCAAAACCAAAAGCCTAACCCTAACTCTAATCCTAACCCTAACCCTAACCCTAATCCTAACCCTAACCCTAACACTAGCCCAAACCCTAAACCTAACCCTAATCCTAACTCTAACCCTAACCCTAATCGTAACCCTAAACCTAAACCTAACCCACACCCAACCCCTAACTCTAACCCTAACCCTAACCGAAACCGTAACTCAAAACCTAACCCTAACCCTAACCCAAACCCTAACCCTAACTCAAACCCTAACCCTAAGACAAACCCTAACCCTAAAACTAACCCTAACCCAAATCCTAAACCTAACACTAACCCTAACCCAAACCCTAAACCTAACACTAACACTTAGCCTAAGGCTAACCCAAAACCTAACCCTAAACCTAACCAAAACCAAAAGCCTAACCCTAACTCTAATCCTAACCCTAACCCTAACCCTAATGCTAACCCTAACCCTAACACTAGCCCAAACCCTAAACCCAACCCTAATCCTAACTCTAACCCTAACCCTAATCGTAACCCTAAACCTAAACCTAACCCACACCCAACCCCTAACTCTAACCCTAACCCTAACCGAAACCGTAACTCAAAACCTAACCCTAACCCTAACCCAAACCCTAACCCTAAACCTAACCCTAACCCTTTTCCTAACCCTAACACAAACCCTAACAATAATCCTAACCCTAACCCTATTCCTAAACCTAACCCTAACCCTAAAGCTAACCATAATTCTAACCCTAACCCTAACCCAAAAACTAACCCTAACCATAACCCAAACCCTAACCCTAACACTAATCCTAATCCTAACCCTAAAGCTAACCATAACTCAAACCCTAACCCTAACCCGAACCCTAACCCTAACACTAACCATAACCCTAATTCTAGACCTAACACTAACCCTAACCCTAACCCTATCCCTAACCCTAACCCTAACCCTAACCCAATCCCTACCCCTTACCCAAACCCTAAACCTAAACCTAACCCCAACCCTAATCCTAACCCTAACCCTAACCCAAAAACTAACCCTAACTCGAACCCTAATCCAAACCCTAATCCTCACCCTAACGCTAACCCAAACCCTAAAACTAACCCTATTCCTAACCCTAACCCTAAACCTAACCTGAACCCAAACCCTAACCCAAAACCTAACCCTAACCCTAACTCAAACTCTAACCCTAACTCGAACCCTAACCCTAACCCAAACACTAACCCAATTCCTAACAATAACCCTAACCCTATTCCTAACACTAATGCTAACCCTAACCGTAACCCTAACCCTAACCCTAACCCTAACCCTATTCCTAACCCTAACCCTAAACCATAAGCCTAACCAATACCCTAAACATAACTTTCACGCTAACCCTAACCCTAAACCAAACCCTAACCCTAAACCTAACCAAAAACCTAAACCTAACCCTAACCCAAACCCTAACCCTAAACCTATTCCTAACATTAACCCTAAACCTAAACTTAACCCAAACCCTAACCCAAACCGTAACCCTAAACCTAACCGTAACCATAATCCTAACAAAAACCCTAACCCTAAACCTAACCCTAACCCTTATCCTAACCCTAAACCTAACCCAAAAAATAACACTAACCCTAAACCAAACCCTAACCCTAACCTAACCCTAACCCTAACCCAAACCCTAACCCTTACCCAAACCCTAAACCTAAACCTAACCCTAACCCGAATCCTAACCCTAACTCTAACCCAAAAACTAACCCTAACCCAAACCCTAAACCTAACCCTATTCCTAACCCTAACCCTAAACCTAACCTTAACCCAAACCCTAACCCAAACACTAACCCTAAACTTAACCCTAACTCAAAATCTAAACCTAACTCAAACCCTAACCCTAACCCAAACACTAACCAAACCCTAACAATAACCCTAACCCTAACCCTATTCCTAACACTAACCCAAACCCTAACCCTAACCCTAAACCTATTCCTAACCCTAACACAAACCCTAACAATAATCCTAACCCTACCCTATTCCTAAACCTAACCCTAACCCTAACCCTAACCCTAATCCTAACCCTAACCCTAACCCTAAAACCTAAACCTAACCAATACCCTAAACATAATCTTCACGCTAACCCTAACCCTAACCCAAACACTAACCCTAACCCTAACCCTAACCCTAACCCTAACCCTAAACCTAACCCTAATCCTATCCCTAACCCTAACACTAATCCTAACCCTAACCCTAACCCTAACACAAACCCAACCCCTAACCCTAACACTAACCCTAATCCTAATTCTAACCCGAACCCAAACCATAACCCTAACCCAAACCCTAACCCTAACCCTAAACATAACATTAACCCTAACCCTAAACCAAACACTAACTCTAACCCTAAACCTAACCCTAACCCTAATCCTAACCCTATCCCTAACCCTAACACTAACCCTAACCCAAAACCACACCGTAACCACAAACCTAACCCAAACCCAAAGCCTAACCCTAACCTTAACCCTAAACCAAACCCTAAACCTAACCCTAAACCTAACCCTAACCCAAACCCTAACCCTAACACTAACCGAACCCTAACTCAAACCCTAACCATAACCCTAACCCTAACCCTAACCCAAACCCTAACCCTAACACTAACCCTAAACCTAACACTACCCCAACTCCTAACCCTAACCCTAATCCAAACCAAAACCCTAAACCTATCGCTAACCCTAAACCAAACCAAAACACTAACCCTAACTCTAATCCTAACCCTAACCCTAACCCTAACCCTAACCCTAACCCTAACCCTAAACCTAACTCAAACCCTAACCCTAACCCTAAACCTAACCCTAACCCAAACCCTAACACTAACACTAACACTAACCGAATCCTAACTCAAACCCTAACCATAACCCTAACCCTAACCGTAACCCTAACCCAAACCCTAACCCTAACACTAACCCTAACCCTAACACTAACCCAAATCCTAAACCTAACCCTAAACCAAACAAAACCCTAACCCTAACCCTAACCCTAAACCAAACCAAAACACTAAGCCTAACTCTAATCCTAACCCTAACCCTAACCCTAACCCTAACCCTAACCCTAACCCTAACCCTAACTCAAACCCTAACCCTAACCCTAACCCAAACCCTAAACCTAAACCTAACCCTAACCCTAACCCTAACCCTAACCCTAACCCAAACTCTAACACTAACCCAAACCCTAACCCTAACCCTAAACCAAACCAAAATCCTAACCCTAACTCTAATCCTAACCCTAACCCTAACCCTAACCCTAACCCTAACCTTAACACAAACACTAACCCAAACCCAAACCCAAAACCTATCCCTAACCCTAACTCAAACTCTAACCCTAACTCTAACCCTAACTCAAAACCTAAACCAAACCCTAATCCAAACCCTAACCCAAAACCTAACAATAACCCTAAACCTAACCCTATTCCTAACACTAACCCTAACCCTAACCCTAACCCTAACCCTATTCCTAACCCTAACCCTAAACCCTTACCCTAACCAATACCCCAAACATAACCCTCACGCTAACTCTAAACCTAACCCAAACCCTAACACTAACCCTAACCCTAACCAAAACCCTAACCATAACCCTAACCTTAACCCAAACCAAAACCCTAACCCTAACTCTAATCCTAACTCTAACCCTAATCAAAACCCTAACATTAACCCTAACCCTAACCCTAACCCTATTCCTAAACTTAATCCTAAACCTAACCTTAACAAAAAACCTAAACGTAAATCTAACCCAAACCCTAACCCTAACTCAAACCCTAACCCAAAGCCAAACCCTAACCCTAAACCTACCCCTAACCCAAATCCTAAACCTAACACTAACCCTAACCCAAACCCTAAACCTAACACTAACACTTACCCTAAGGCTAACCCAAAACCTAACCCTAAACCTAACCAAAACCAAAAGCCTAACCCTAACTCTAATCCTAACCCTAACCCTAACCCTAATCCTAACCCTAACCCTAACACTAGCCCAAACCCTAAACCTAACCCTAATCCTAACTCTAACCCTAACCCTAATAGTAACCCTAAACCTAAACCTAACCCACACCCAAACCCTAACTCTAACCCTAACCCTAACCGAAACCCTAACTCAAAACCTAACCCTAACCCTAACCCAAACCCTAACCCTAAACCTAACCCTAACCCTTTTCCTAACAATAACACAAACCCTAACAATAATCCTAACCCTAACCCTATTCCTAAACCTAACCCTAACCCTAAACCTAACCATAATTCTAACCCTAACCCTAACCCAAAAACTAACCCTAACCATAACCCAAACCCTAAACCTAACACTAATCCTAATCCTAACCCTAACGCTAACCCTAACTCAAACCCTAACCCTAACCCGAACCCTAACCCTAACCCAAACCCTAACCCTTACCCAAACCCTAAACCTAAACCTAACCCCAACCCTAATCCTAACCCTAACCCTAACCCAAAAACTAACCCTAACTCGAACCCTAATCCAAACCCTAATCCTCACCCTAACGCTAACCCAAACCCTAAAACTAACCCTATTCCTAACCCTAACCCTAAACCTAACCTGAACCCAAACCCTAACCCAAAACCTAACCCTAACCCTAACTCAAACTCTAACCCTAACTCGAACCCTAACCCTAACCCAAACACTAACCCAATTCCTAACAATAACCCTAACCCTATTCCTAACACTAATGCTAACCCTAACCGTAACCCTAACCCTAACCCTAACCCTAACCCTATTCCTAACCCTAACCCTAAAGCATAAGCCTAACCAATACCCTAAACATAACTTTCACGCTAACCCTAACCCTAAACCAAACCCTAACCCTAAACCTAACCAAAAACCTAAACCTAACCCTAACCCAAACCCTAACCCTAAACCTATTCCTAACATTAACCCTAAACCTAAACTTAACCAAAACCCTAACCCAAACCGTAACCCTAAACCTAACCGTAACCATAACCCTAACAAAAACCCTAACCCAAAACCTAACCCTAACCCTTATCCTAACCCTAAACCTAACCCAAAAAATAACCCTAACCCTAAACCAAACCCTAACCCTAACCCTAACCCTAACCCAAACCCTAACCCTTACCCAAACCCTAAACCTAAACCTAACCCTAACCCGAATCCTAACTCTAACCCTAACCCAAAAACTAACCCTAACCCAAACCCTAAACCTAACCCTATTCCTAACCCTAACCCTAAACCTAACCTTAACCCAAACCCTAACCCAAACCCTAACCCTAAACTTAACCCTAACTCAAATTCTAAACCTAACTCAAACCCTAACCCTAACCCAAACACTAACCAAACCCTAACAATAACCCTAACTCTAACCCTATTCCTAACACTACCCCTAACCCTAACCCTCACCCTCAACCTATTCCTAACCCTAACACAAACCCTAATAATAATCCTAACCCTAACCCTATTCCTAAACCTAACCCTAAGCCTAACCCTAACCCTAATCCTAACCCTAACCCTAACCCTAAAACCTAAACCTAACCAATACCCTAAACATAACCTTCACGCTAACCCTAACCCTAACCCAAACCCTAACCCTAACCCTAATCCTAACCCTAACCCTAAACCTAACACTAACCCTAACCCTAACCCTAACCCTAACCGAAACCCTAACTCAAAACCTAACCCTAACCCTAACCCAAACCCTAACCCTAAACCTAACCCTAACCCTTTTCCTAACCCTAGCACAAACCCTAACAATAATCCTAACCCTAACCCTATTCCTAAACCTAACCCTAACCCTAAACCTAACCATAATCCTAACCCTAACCCTAACCCAAAAACTAACCTTAACCATAACCCAAACCCTAACCCTAACACTAATCCTAATCCTAACCCTAACGCTAACCCTAACTCAAACCCTAACCCTAACCCGAACCCTTCCCCTAACACTAACCATAACCCTAATCCTAATCCTAACACTAACCCTAACCCTAACCCTATCCCTAACCCTATCCCTAACCCTAACCCTAACCCAAACCCTAACCCTTACCCAAACCGTAAACCTAAACCTAACCCTAACCCTAATCCTAACCCTAATCCTAACCCAAAAACTAACCCTAACTCGGACCCTAACCCAAACCCTAATCCTCACCCTAATGCTATCCCAAACCCTAAACCTAACCCTATTCCTAACCCTAACCCTAAACCTAACCTTAACCCAAACCCTAACCCAAAACCTAACCCTAACCCTAACTCTAACTCTAACCCTAACTCGAACCCTCACCCTAACCCAAACACTAAAACAAGTCCTAACAATAACCCTAACCCTATTCCTAACACTAACCCTAACCCTAACCGTAACCCTAACCCTAACCCTATCCCTATTCCTAACCCTAACCCTAAACCCTAAGCCTAACCAATACCTAAACATAACCTTCACGCTAACCCTAACCCTAACCCAAACCCTAACCCTAAACCTAACCAAAAACCTAAACCTAACCCTAACCCAAACCCTAACCCTAAACCTATTCCTAACATTAACCCTAAACCTAAACTTAACCCAAACCCTAACCCACACCCTAAGCCTAAACTTAACCCTAACTCAAACTCTAACACTAACTCGAACCTTAACCCTAACCCAAACACTAACCCAAACCCTAAAAAAAACCCTAACACTATTCCTAACACTAAACCTAACCCTAACCCTAACCCTAACCCTAACCCTATTCCTAACCCTAACCCTAACCCAAACCCTAACCAATACCCTAAACGTAACCAAAAACCTAAACCGAACCCTAACCCTAACCCTAACCCAAACCCTAACCCTAACACGAACCCTAACCCTAACACTAACGCAAATCCTAACCCTAACATTAACCCAAACCAAAACCCTAAACTTAACTCTAATCCTAACCCTAACCCTAATCAAAACCCTAACATTAAACCTAACCCTAACCCTAACCCAAAACCTAAACCTAACCCTAATCCTAACCCTAACCCTAACCCTAATCCTAACCCTATCCCTAACCCTAACACTAACCCTAACCCAAAACCACACCGTAACCACAAACCTAACCCAAACCCAAAGCCTAACCCTAACCTTAACCCTAAACCAAACCCTAAACCTAACCCTAAACCTAACCCTAACCCAAACCCTAACCCGAAAACTAACCGAACCCTAACTCAAACCCTAACCATAACCCTAACCCTAACCCTAACCCAAACCCTAACCCTAACACTAACCCTAAACCTAACACTAACCCAAATCCTAACCCTAACCCTAACCCAAACCAAAACCCTAACCGTAACCCTAACCCTAAACCAAACCAAAACACTAACCCTAACTCTAATCCTAACCCTAACCCTAACCCTAACCCTAACCCTAACCCTAACCCTAAACCTAACTCAAACCCTAACCCTAACCCTAAACCTAACCCTAACCCAAACCCTAACCCTAACACTAACCGAATCCTAACTCAAACCCTAACCATAACCCTAACCCTAACCGTAACCCTAACCCAAACCCTAACCCTAACACTAACCCTAACCCTAACACTAACCCAAATCCTAAACCTAACCCTAAACCAAACCAAAACCCTAACCCTAACCCTAACCCTAAACCAAACCAAAACACTAACCCTAACTCTAATCCTAACCCTAACCCTAACCCTAACCCTAACCCTAACCCTAACCCTAACTCAAACCCTAACCCTAACCCTAACCCAAACCCTAAACCTAAACCTAACCCTAACCCTAACCCTAACCCTAACCCTAACCCAAACTCTAACACTAACCCAAACCCTAACCCTAACCCTAAACCAAACCAAAACCCTAACCCTAACTCTAATCCTAACGCTAACCCTAACCCTAACCCTAACCCTAACCTTAACCCAAACACTAACCCAAACCCAAACCCAAAACCTATCCCTAACCCTAACTCAAACTCTAACCCTAACTCTAACCCTAACTCAAAACCTAAACCAAACCCTAATCCAAACCCTAACCCAAAACCTATCAATAACCCTAACCCTAACCCTATTCCTAACACTAACCCTAACCCTAACCCTAACCCTAACCCTATTCCTAACCCTAACCCTAAACCCTTACCCTAACCAATACCCTAAACATAACCCTCACGCTAACTCTAAACCTAACCCAAACCCTAACACTAACCCTAACCCTAACCAAAACCCTAACCATAACCCTAACCTTAACCCAAACCAAAACCCTAACCCTAACTCTAATCCTAACTCTAACCCTAATCAAAACCCTAACATTAACCCTAACCCTAACCCTAACCCTATTCCTAAACTTAATCCTAAACCTAACCTTAACAAAAAACCTAAAGGTAAATCTAACCCAAACCCTAACCCTAACTCAAACCCTAACCCTAAGACAAACCCTAACCCTAAAACTAACCCTAACCCAAATCCTAAACCTAACACTAACCCTAACCCAAACCCTAAACCTAACACTAACACTTACCCTAAGGCTAACCCAAAACCTAACCCTAAACCTAACCAAAACCAAAAGCCTAACCCTAACTCTAATCCTAACCCTAACCCTAACCCTAATCCTAACCCTAACCCTAACACTAGCCCAAACCCTAAACCTAACCCTAATCCTAACTCTAACCCTAACCCTAATCGTAACCCTAAACCTAAACCTAACCCACACCCAAACCCTAACTCTAACCCTAACCCTAACCGAAACCCTAACTCAAAACCTAACCCTAACCCTACCTCGAACCCTAACCCTAAACCTAACCCTAACTCTTTTCCTAACAATAACACAAACCCTAACAATAATCCTAACCCTAACCCTATTCCTAAACCTAACCCTAACCCTAAACCTAACCATAATTCTAACCCTAACCCTAACCCAAAAACTAACCCTAACCATAACCCAAACCCTAACCCTAACACTAATCCTAATCCTAACCCTAACGCTAACCCTAACTCAAACCCTAACCCTAACCCGAACCCTAACCCTAACCCAAACCCTAACCCTTACCCAAACCCTAAACCTAAACCTAACCCCAACCCTAATCCTAACCCTAACCCTAACCCAAAAACCAACCCTAACTCGAACCCTAATCCAAACCCTAATCCTCACCCTAACGCTAACCCAAACCCTAAAACTAACCCTATTCCTAACCCTAACCCTAAACCTAACCTGAACCCAAACCCTAACCCAAAACCTAACCCTAATCCTAACTCAAACTCTAACCCTAACTCGAACCCTAACCCTAACCCAAACACTAACCCAATTCCTAACAATAACCCTAACCCTATTCCTAACACTAATGCTAACCCTAACCGTAACCCTAACCCTAATCCTAACCCTAATCCTAACCCAAAAACTAACCCTAACTCGGACCCTAACCCAAACCCTAATCCTCACCCTAACGCTATCCCAAACCCTAAACCTAACCCTATTCCTAACCCTAACCCTAAACCTAACCTTAACCCAAACCCTAACCCAAAACCTAACCCTAACCCTAACTCAAACTCTAACCCTAACTCAAACCCTAACCCTAACCCAAACACTAACCCAAATCCTAACAATAACCCTAACCCTATTCCTAACACTAACCCTAACCCTAACCGTAACCCTAACCCTAACCCTAACCCTATTCCTAACCCTAACCCTAAACCCTAAGCCTAACCAATACCCTAAATATAACCTTCACGCTAACCCTAACCCTAACCCAAACCCTAACCCTAAACCTAACCAAAAACCTAAACCTAACCCTAACCCAAACCCTAACCCTAACCCTATTCCTAACATTAACCCTAAACCTAAACTTAACCCAAACCCTAACCCAAACCCTAACCCAAACCCTAACCCTAACCCTAACGCTAACCATAACCCTAACCCAAATCCTAACCCTAACCCTAACCCTAACCCTAACCCTAACTCAAACACTAACCCTAACCCTAACCCAAAACCTAACCCTAAACCTAACCCTAACCCTTATCCTAACCCTAAACATAACCCAAAAAATAACACTAACCCTAAACCAAGCCCTAACCCTAACCCTAACTCTAACCCTTACCCAAACCCTAAAAATAAACCTAACCCTAATCTAATCCTAACCCTAACCCTAACCCAAAAACAAACCCTAACTCGAACCCTAACCCAAACCCTAATCCTAACCCTAAACCTAAGCCAAACCCTAACCCTAACCCTATTCCTAACCCTAACCCTAAACCTAACCTTAACCCAAACCCTAACCCACACCCTAACCCTAAACTTAACCCTAACTCAAACTCTAACACTAACTCGAACCTTAACCCTAACCCAAACACTAACCCAAACCCTAACAATAACCCTAACACTATTCCTAACACTAACCCTAACCCTAACCCTAACCCTACCCCTAACCCTAACCCTAACCCTAACCCTATTCCTTACCCTAACCCTAACCCAAACCGTAACCAATACCCTAAACCTAACCAAAAACCTAAACCTAACCCTAACCCTAACCCTAACCCAACCCTAACCCTAACACTAACCCTAACCCTAACACTAACGCAAATCCTAACCCTAACATTAACCCAAACCAAAACCCTAAACCTAATTCTAATCCTAAACCTTACCCTATTCAAAATCCTAACATTAAACCTAACCCTAACCCTAACCCGAAACCTAAACCTAACCCTAATCCTAACCCTAACCCTAACCCTAATCCTAACCCTAACCCTAACCCTAACACAAACCCAACTCCTAACCCTAACCCTAACCCTAATCCTAATTCTAACCTGAACCCAAAACATAACCCTAACCCTAACCCTAACCCTAACCCTAAACCTAACATTAACCCTAACCCTAAACCAAACCCTAACTCTAACCCTAAACCTAACCCTAACCCTAATCCTAACCCTATCCCTAACCCTAACACTAACCCTAACCCAAAACCACACCGTAACCACAAACCTAACTCAAACCCTAACCTTAAACCTAACCCAAACCCAAACACTAACCCTAACCTTAACCCTAAGCCAAACCCTTAACCTCAACCTAACCCTAACCCTAACCCTAACCCTAACGCTATTACTAATCCTAACCCTAACCCTAACTTTAAACCAAATCCTAACCCAAACCCTAACCCTAAACCTAACCCTAACCCAAACGTTAACCATCAACCTAAACCTAAGCCAATCCCTAATCTTAACCCTAATCCTAATCCTAACCCTAACCCTAACCCTAACCCCAACTCAAACCCTAACACTAACCCTAACCCAAACCCTAAACCTAAACCTAACCTTAACCCTAACCCTAACCCTAACCCTAACCCTAACCCAAACCCTAACACTAACGCAAACCCTAACCCTAAACCTAAACCAAACCAAAACCCTAACCCTAACTCTAATCCTAACCCTAACCCTAACCCTAACCCTAACCCTAACCTTAACCCAAGCACTAACCCAAAACCAAACCCAAATCCTATCCCTAACCCTAACCCTAACCCTAACACAAACTCTAACCCTAACTCTAACCCTAACTCAAAACCTAAACCAAACCCTAATCCAAACCCTAACCCAAACCCTAACAATAACCCTAACCCTAACCCAAACACTAACCCTCACCCTAAACCTAAGCCAATCTCTAATCTTAACCCTAATCCTAATCCTAACCCTAACGCTAACCCTAACACAAATTCTAACCCTAACCCAAACCCTAAACCTAACACTAAACCTAACCCTAAGCCTATCCCAAACCCTAACCCTAACCCTAAATCTAATCCTAACCCAAACCCTAACCCTAACACTAACCCAAACCATAAACCTAACCCTACCCTTAACCCTAATGCTAACCCTAAACCTAATTCAAACTCAAACCCTAACCCTAACCCTAACCCTAACCCAAACCCTAACCCTAACCCTAACCCTACCCCTAATCCTAAACCTAATCCAAACCCTAACCCAAACCCTAATCCTAATCCTAACCCTAAGCCCTAAACCTAATCCTAAGGCTAACCCTAAACCTAACCCAAACACAAACCCTAAACTTAACCCTAATCGTAACCCTAATACTAACCCTAACCCTAATCCACACCCTAACCCTAACACTAACCCTAACCCTAACCCTAACCCTAATCCTAACCGAAACCCAAACCCTAACCCTAACCGTAACCAAAACCCTAACCCTAAACCTAACGCTAACCCTTACCCAAACCCAAACCATAACCCTAACCCGAACCCTAACCCTAACCCTAAACCTAAATTTAACCCAAACCTTAACCCTAACCCGAACCCTAAACCTAACCCTAACCCTATCCCTAACCTTAAACCTAACCCAAACCCAAACCCTAAACTTAACCCTAATCGTAAACCTAACCCAAAACCTAACCCTAACCCAAACTCTAACCTTAACACTAAGCCTAACCCTAACACTAACACTAACCCTAACCCTAACCCTAATCATAACCGAAACCCAAACCTTAACCCTAACCCTAAACTTAACCCTAAAGCTAAACCTAATCCTAACTCAAACTCAAACCCTAAACCTAACCCTAACCCTAACCCAAACCCTAACCCTAATCCTAACTCAAACCCTAAACATAACCCTAATTCTAACCCGAACCCAAAACCTAAACCTAACCCTAACACAAACTCTAACCCAAACCCTAACAATAACCCTAACCCTAACCCTATTCCTAACCCTAACCGTAACAATAACCCTAACCCTAATCCTATTCCTAACCCTAACCCTAACCCTAACCTTAACCCAAACCCTAACCCTAAACTTAACCCTAACCCAAACCCTAATCAAACCCTAACCTTAACCTAAACCTTAACCCTAACATAAACCCTAACCGTAACCCTAAACCTAACCCTAACCTTAACCCAAAAAGTAAACCTAAACCTAAACCTAACCCTAACCCAAACCGTAACCCTAACACTAACCTAACCCTAACTCAAACCCTAACCATAACCCTAACCCTAACCCTAACCCAAACCCTAACCCTAACACTAACCCTAACCCTAACACTAACCCAAATCCTAACCCTAAACCTAACTCAAACCAAAACCCTAACCCTAACTCTAACTCTAATCCTAAACCTAACCCTAATCCTAACCCTAATCCTAACCCTGATCCTAACCCTAACCCTAACCCTAACACAAACCCAACCTCTAACACTAACCCTAACCCTAACCCAAACCCTAACCCTAACCCTAACCCTAACCCTAACTCAAACCCTAACCCTAACCCTTACCCTAACTCAAACCCTAACCCTAACCCTAACCCTAACATAAACCCTAACATAAATCCTAACCCTAACCCTAACCCTAACCCTAACCCTAACCCTAACCCAAAACCTAACCCTTACCCGAACCCTAAACCTAAACCTAACCCTAACCCTAATTCTAACCCTAACCCTAACCCAAAAACTAACCCTAACTCGAAACCTAAACCAAACCCTAATCCTAACCCTAACCCTAACCCTAACCCAAACCCAACACCTAACCCTAATCCTAACCCTAACCCTAACCCAATCCCTAACCCTAAACCTAACCCTAACTCAAACCCTAACCCTAACCCTAACCCTAACCCAAAACCTAACCCTAAATCAAACCCTAACCCTAATCCTAACCCTAACCCTAACCATAACCCTAACCCAAACCCTAACCCAAATCCTAACCCTAACCCTAACCCTAACCCTAACCCTAACTCAAACACTAACCCTAACCCTAACCCAAAACCTAACCCTAAACCTAACCTTAACCCTTATCCTAACCCTAAACATAACCCAAAAAATAACACTAACCCTAAACCAAACCCTAACCCTAACCCTAACTCTAACCCTTACCCAAACCCTAAAAATAAACCTAACCCTAATCTAATCCTAACCCTAACCCTAACCCAAAAACAAACCCTAACTCGAACCCTAACCCAAACCCTAATCCTAACCCTAAACCTAACCCAAACCCTAACCCTAACCCTCTTCCTAACCCTAACCCTAAACCTAACCTTAACCCAAACCCTAACCCACACCCTAACCCTAAACTTAACCCTAACTCAAACTCTAACACTAACTCGAACCTTAACCCTAACCCAAACACTAACCCAAACCCTAAAAAAAACCCTAACACTATTCCTAACACTAAACCTAACCCTAACCCTAACCCTAACCCTAACCCTATTCCTAACCCTAACCCTAACCCAAACCCTAACCAATACCCTAAACCTAACCAAAAACCTAAACCTAACCCTAACTCTAACCCTAACCCAAACCCTAACCCTAACACGAACCCTAACCCTAACACTAACCCTAATCCTAACCCTAACATTAACCCAAACCAAAACCCTAAACCTAATTCTAATCCTAACCCTTACCCTAATCAAAACCCTAACATTAAACCGAACCCTAACCCTAACCCAAAACCTAAACCTAACCCTAATCCTAACCCTAACCCTAACCCTAATCCTAACCCTAACCCTAACCCTAACACAAACCCAACCCCTAACCCTAACCCTAACCCTAATCCTAATTCTAACCCGAACCCAAACCATAACCCTAACCCTAACCCTAACCCTAACCCTAAACCTAACATTAACCCTAACCCTAAACCAAACCCTAACTCTAACCCTAAACCTAACCCTAACCCTAATCCTAACCCTATTCCTAACCCTAACACTAACCCTAACCCAAAACCACACCGTAACCACAAACCTAACTCAAACCCTAACCTTAAACCTAACCCAAACCCAAACCCTAACCCTAACCTTAACCCTAAACCAAACCCTTAACCTCAACCTAACCTTAACCCTAACCCTAACCCTAACGCTATTGCTAATCCTAACCCTAACCCTAACTTTAAACCAAATCCTAACCCAAACCCTAACCCTAAACCTAACCCTAACCCAAACGCTAACCATCAACCTAAACCTAAGCCAATCCCTAATCTTAACCCTAATCCTAATCCTAACCCTAACTCTAACCCTAACTCAAACCCTAACCCTCACCCTAACCCAAACCCTAAACCTAAACCTAACCCTAACCCTATCCCTAACCCTAACCCTAACCCAAACCCTAACACTAACGCAAACCCTAACCCTAACCCTAAACCAAACCAAAACCGTAACTCTAACTCTATTCCTAACCCTAACCCTAACCCTAACCCTAATCCTAACCTTAACCCAAACCCTAACCCAAACCCAAACCCAAAACCTATCCCTAACCCTAACCCTAACCCTTACTCAAACTCTAACCCTAAATCAAAACCTAAACCAAACCCTAATCCAAACCCTAACCCAAACCCTAACAATAACCCTAACCCTAACCCTATTCCTAACACTAACCCTAACCCTAACCCTAACCCTGTTCCTAACCCTAACCCTAAACCCTTACTCTAAGCAATACCCTAAACATAAACCTCACCCTAACCCTAACCCTAACCCAAACCTAACACTACCCCTAACCCTAACCAAAACCCTAACCCTAAGACTAACCTTAACCCAAACCAAAACCCTAACCCTAACTCTAATCCTAACTCTAAGCCTAATCAAAACTCTAACATTAACCCTAACCCTAACCCTAACCCTATTCCTAACCTTATTCCTAAACCTAACCTTAACCCAAAACCTAACCGTAAATCTAACCCAAACCCTAACCCTAAATCAAACCCTAACCCTAAGACAAACCCTAACCCTAAAACTAACCCTAACCCAAATCCTAAACCTAACACTAAACCTAACCCAAACCCTAACCCTAACACTAACACTTACCCTAAGGCTAACCCAAATCCTAACCCTAAACCTAACCAAAACCAAAAGCCTAAACCTAACTCTAATCCTAACCCTAACCCTAATCCTAACCCTAACCCTAACACTAACCCAAACCCTAAACCTAACCCTAATCCTAACTCTAACCCTAACCCTAATCGTAACCCTAAACCTAACCCTAACCCACACCCAACCCCTAACTCTAACCCTAACCCTAACCGAAACGCTAACTCAAAACCTAACCCTAACCCTAACCCAAACCCTACCCCTAAACCTAACCCTAATCCTTTTCCTAACCCTAACACAAACCCTAACAATAATCCTAACCATAACCCTATTCCTAAACCTAACCCTAACCCTAAACCTAACCATAATTCTAACCCTAACCCTAACCCAAAAACTAACCCTAACCATAACCCAAACCCTAACCCTAACACTAATCCTAATCCTAACCCTAACGCTAACCCTAACTCAAAACCTAACCCTAACCCGAACCCTAACCCTAACACTAACCATAACCCTAATCCTAAACCTAACACTAACCCTAACCCTAACCCTATCCCTAACCCTAACCCTAACCCTAACCCAAACCCCTACCCTTACCCAAACCCTAAACTTAAACCTAACCCCAACCCTACTCCGAATCCTAACCCTAACCCAAAAACTAACCCTAACTCGAACCCTAACCCAAACCCTAATCCTCACCCTAACGCTAACCCAAAC
Source organism: Eospalax fontanierii (assembly GCA_035773235.1). NCBI lineage: Eukaryota > Metazoa > Chordata > Mammalia > Rodentia > Spalacidae > Eospalax > Eospalax fontanierii. The sequence continues at coordinate 8,011,313 of JAJHUQ010000035.1, read as the reverse complement.
CCTAAACCTAACCCTATTCCTAACCCTAACTCTAAACCTAACCTGAACACAAACCCTAACCCAAAACCTAACCCTAACCCTAACTCAAACTCTAACCCTAACTCCAACCCTAACCCTAATCCTAACCCTAATCCTAACCCAAAAACTAACCCTAACTCGGACCCTAACCCAAACCCTAATCCTCACCCTAACGCTATCCCAAACCCTAAACCTAACCCTATTCCTAACCCTAACCCTAAACCTAACCTTAACCCAAACCCTAACCCAAAACCTAACCCTAACCCTAACTCAAACTCTAACCCTAACTCAAACCCTAACCCTAACCCAAACACTAACCCAAATCCTAACAATAACCCTAACCCTATTCCTAACACTAACCCTAACCCTAACCGTAACCCTAACCCTAACCCTAACCCTATTCCTAACCCTAACCCTAAACCCTAAGCCTAACCAATACCCTAAATATAACCTTCACGCTAACCCTAACCCTAACCCAAACCCTAACCCTAAACCTAACCAAAAACCTAAACCAAACCCTAACCCAAACCCTAACCCTAACCCTATTCCTAACATTAACCCTAAACCTAAACTTAACCCAAACCCTAACCCAAACCCTAACCCAAACCCTAACCCTAACCCTAACCCTAACCATAACCCTAACCCAAATCCTAACCCTAACCCTAACCCTAACCCTAACCCTAACTCAAACACTAACCCTAACCCTAACCCAAAACCTAACCCTAAACCTAACCCTAACCCTTATCCTAACCCTAAACATAACCCAAAAAATAACACTAACCCTAAACCAAACCCTAACCCTAACCCTAACTCTAACCCTTACCCAAACCCTAAAAATAAACCTAACCCTAATCTAATCCTAACCCTAACCCTAACCCAAAAACAAACCCTAACTCGAACCCTAACCCAAACCCTAATCCTAACCCTAAACCTAACCCAAAACCTAACCCTAACCCTATTCCTAACCCTAACCCTAAACCTAAACTTAACCCAAACCCTAACCCACACCCTAACCCTAAACTTAACCCTAACTCAAACTCTAACACTAACTCCAACCGTAACCCTAACCCAAACACTAACCCAAACCCTAACAATAACCCTAACACTATTCCTAACACTAACCCTAACCCTAACCCTAACCCTACCCCTAACCCTAACCCTAACCCTAACCCTATTCCTGACCCTAACCCTAACCCAAACCCTAACCAATACCCTAAACCTAACCAAAAACCTAAACCTAACCCTAACCCTAACCCTAACCCAAACCCTAACCCTAACACTAACCCTAACCCTAACACTAACGCAAATCCTAACCCTAACATTAACCCAAACCAAAACCCTAAACCTAATTCTAATCCTAAACCTTACCCTATTCAAAATCCTAACATTAAACCTAACCCTAACCCTAACTCGAAACCTAAACCTAACCCTAATCCTAACCCTAACCCTAACCCTAATCCTAACCCTAACCCTAACACAAACCCAACTCCTAACCCTAACCCTAACCCTAATCCTAATTCTAACCTGAACCCAAACCATAACCCTAACCCTAACCCTAACCCTAACCCTAAACCTAACATTAACCCTAACCCTAAACCAAACCCTAACTCTAACCCTAAACCTAACCCTAACCCTAATCCTAACCCTATCCCTAACCCTAACACTAACCCTAATCCAAAACCACACCGTAACCACAAACCTAACTCAAACCCTAACCTTAAACCTAACCCAAACCCAAACACTAACCCTAACCTTAACCCTAAACCAAACCCTTAACCTCAACCTAAACCTAACCCTAACCCTAACCCTAACGCTATTACTAATCCTAACCCTAACCCTAACTTTAAACCAAATCCTAACCCAAACCCTAACCCTAAACCTAACCCTAACCCAAACGCTAACAATCAACCTAAACCTAAGCCAATCCCTAATCTTAACCCTAATCCTAATCCTAACCCTAACCCTAACCCTAACCCTAACTCAAACCCTAACCCTAACCCTAACCCAAACCCTAAACCTAAACCTAACCCTAACCCTAACCCTAACCCTAACCCTAACCCAAACCCTAACACTAACGCAAACCCTAACCCTAACCCTAAACCAAACCAAAACCCTAACCCTAACTCTAATCCTAACCCTAACCCTAACCCTAACCCTAACCCTAACACAAACTCTAACCCTAACTCTAACCCTAACTCAAAACGTAAACCAAACCCTAATCCAAACCCTAACCCAAACCCTAACAATAACCCTAACCCTAACCCAAACGCTAACCCTCACCCTAAACCTAAGCCAATCCCTAATCTTAACCCTAATCCTAATCCTAACCCTAACGCTAACCCTAACACAAATTCTAACCCTAACCCAAACCCTAAACCTAACCAAAAACCTAAATCTAAACCTAACCCTAACCCTAACCCAAACCCAAACCCTAACCCTAAATCTAATCCTAACCCAAACCCTAACCCTAACACTAACCCAAACCATAAACCTAACCCTAACCTTAACCCTAATGCTAACCCTAAACCTAATTCAAACTCAAACCCTAACCCTAACCCTAACCCTAACCCAAACCCTAACCCTAACCCTAACCCTACCCCTAATCCTAAACCTAATCCAAACCCTAACCCAAACCCTAATCCTAATCCTAACCCTAAGCCCTAAACCTAATCCTAATGCTAACCCTAAACCTAACCCAAACACAAACCCTAAACTTAACCCTAATCGTAACCCTAATACTAACCCTAACCCTAATCCACACCCTAACCCTAACACTAACCCTAACCCTAACCCTAACCCTAATCCTAACCGAAACCCAAACCCTAACCCTAACCGTAACCAAAACCCTAACCCTAAACCTAACGCTAACCCTTACCCAAACCCAAACCATAACCCGAACCCGAACCCTAACCCTAACCCTAAACCTAAATTTAACCCAAACCCTAACCCTAACCCGAACCATAAACCTAACCCTAACGCTATCCCTAACCTTAAACCTAACCCAAACCCAAACCCTAAACTTAACCCTAATCGTAAACCTAACCCAAAACCTAACCCTAACCCAAACTCTGACCTTCACCCTAAGCCTAACTCTAACACTACCACTAACCCTAACCCTAACCCTAATCATAAGCGAAACCCAAACCTTAACCCTAACCATAACTTTAACCCTAAAGCTAAACCTAATCCTAACTCAAACTCAAACCCTAAATCTAACCCTAACCCTAACCCAAACCCTAACCCTAACCCTAACCCTAATCCTAACTCAAACCCTAAACATAACCCTAATTCTAACCCGAACCCAAAACCTAAACCTAACCCTAACACAAACTCTAACCCAAACCCTAACAATAACCCTAACCCTAACCCTATTCCTAACCCTAACCGTAACCATAATCCTAACCCTAACCCTATTCCTAACCCTAACCCTAACCCTAACCTTAACCCAAACCCTAACCCTAAACTTAACCCTAACCCAAACCCTAATCAAACCCTAACCCTAACCTAAACCTTAACCCTAACACAAACCCTAACCGTAACCCTAAACCTAACCCTAACCTTAACCCAAAAAGTAAACCTAACCAAAACCTAACCCTAACCCAAACCGTAACCCAAACACTAACCTAACCTTAACTCAAACCCTAACCATAACCCTAACCCTAACCCTAACCCAAACCCTAACCCTAACACTAACCCTAACCCTAACACTAACCCAAATCCTAACCCTAAACCTAACTCAAACCAAAACCCTAACCCTAACTCTAACTCTAATCCTAAACCTAACCCTAATCCTAACCCTAATCCTAACCCTGATCCTAACCCTAACCCTAAACCTAACACAAACCCAACCTCTAACACTAACCCTAACCCTACGCCAAACCCTAACCCTAACCCTAACCCTAACCCTAACACAAACCCTAACCCTAACCCTTACCCTAACTCAAACCCTAACCCTAACCCTAACCCTAACATGAACCCTAACATAAATCCTAACCCTAACCCTAACCCTAACCCTAACCCTAACCCTAACCCAAAACCTAACCCTTAGCCGAACCCTAAACCTAAACCTAACCCTAACCCTAATTCTAACCCTAACCCTAACCCAAAAACTAACCCTAACTCGAAACCTAACCCAAACCCTAATCCTAACCCTAACCGTAACCCTAACCCAAACCCAACCCCTAACCCTAATCCTAACCCTAACCCTAACCCAATCCCTAACCCTAAACCTAACCCTAACTCAAACCCTAACCCTAATCCTAACCCTAACCCAAAACCTAACCCTAAATCTAACCCTAACCCTAATCCTAACCCTAACCCTAAACCAAAAACTAACCCTAACAATAACCCAAACCCTAACCCTAAACCTAACCCTAACCCTAACCCTAACCCTAACTCAAACTCTAACCCTAACCCTAATCCAAACCCTAACCCTAAACCTAACCCTAACCCTAACCCTTATCTTAACCCTAAACCTAACCAAAAAAATAACACTAACCCTAAACCAAACCCTAACCCTAAGCCTAACCCTAACCCTAACCCAAACTCTAACCCTTACCCAAATCCTAAACCTACCCTAACCCTTTTCCTAACCCTAACACAAACCCTAACAATAATCCTAACCCTAACCCTATTCCTAAATCTCACCCTAACCCTAACCCTAACCCTAACCCTAACCCTAACCCTATTCCTAACCCTAACCCTAAACCCTTACCCTAACCAATACCCTAAACATAACCCTCACGCTAACCCTAACCCTAACCCAAAACCTAACACTAACCCTAACCCTAACCCAAACCCTAACCCTAACCCTAACCCTAACCCAAACCAAAACCCTCACCCTAACTCTAATCCTAACCCTAACCCTAATCAAAACACTAACATTAACCCTAACCCTAACCCTAACCCTATTCCTAACCTTAACCCTAAACCTAACCTTAACCAAAAACCTAACCGTAAATCTAACCCAAACCCTAACCCTAACTCAAAACCTAACCCAAGACAAACCCTATCCCTAACCCTAACCCTAACCCTAATCCAAACCATAACACTAACCCTAACCTTAACCCTAATGCTAAGCCTAGACCTAACTCAAACTCAAACCTAACCCTAAATCTAACCCTAACCCAAACCCTAACCCTAACACTAACCTAACCCTTACTCAAACCCTAACCACAACCCTAACCCCATCCCTAACCCAAACACTAACCCTAACACTAATCCTAACCCTAACACTAACCCAAATCCTAACCCTAACCCTAACCCAAACCAAAACCCTACCCCTAACTCTAAATCTAATCCTAAACCTAACCCCAATCCTAAACCTAACCCTAACCCTAATCCTAACTTTAACCCTAACCCTAACACAAACCCAACCTCTAACACTAACCCTAACCCTAACACAAACCCTAACCCTAAACCTAAACCTAACCCTAACCATAATTCAATCCCTAACCCTAACCCTTACCCTAACTCAAACCCTAACCCTAACCCTAACCCTAACCCAAAACCAAACCCTAAACCAAATCCTAAACCTAACCCTAACCCTAACCATAACCCTAACCCTAACCCTAACTCAAACACTAACCCTAACCCTAACAAAAACCCTAAACCTAAACCTAACCCTAACCCTTATCCTTACCCTAAACCTAACCCAAAAAATAACACTAACCCTAAACCAAACCCTAACCCTAACCCTAACCCTAACCCTAACCCTAACCCTAACCCAAACCCTAACCCTAACCCTATTCCTAACCCTAACCCTAAACCTAACCTTAACGGAAACCCTAACCCAAACCCTAACCCTAAACTTAACCCTAACTCAAATTCTAAACCTAACTCGAACCCTAACCCTAACCCAAACACTAACCAAACCCTAACAATATCCCTAACCCTAACCCTATTCTTAACACTAACCCTAACCCTAGCCCTAACCCTAAACCTATTCCTAACCCTAACACAAACCCTAACAATAATCCTAACCCTAACCCTATTCCTAAACTTAACCCTAACCCTAACCCTAACCCTAACCCTAATCCTTACCCTAACCCTAACGCTAAAACTTAAACCTAACCAATACCCTAAACATAACCTTCACGCTAACGCTAACCCTAACCCAAACCCTAACCCTAACACTAATCCTAACCCTAACCCTAACCCTAACCCTTACCCTAACCCTAACCGAAACCCTAACTCAAAACCTAACCCTAACCCTAACCCTAACCCAAACCCTAACCCTAACCCTAATCCTAACCCAAACCAAAACCCTAACCCTAACTGTAACTCTAATCCTAACCCTAACCCTAACCCAAACCTTAATCCTAACCCTAACCCTAACCCAAACCCTAACCCTAACCCTATTCCTACCCCTAACCCTAAACCTAACCTTAACCCAAAACCTAACCCACACGCTAACCCTAAACTTAACGCTAACTCAAACTCTAACCCTAACTCGAACCTTAACCCTAACCCAAACACTAACCCAAACCCTAACAATAACCCTAACACTATTCCTAACACTAACCCAAACCCAAACCCTAACCCTAACCCTAACCCTACCCCTAATCCTAACCCTAATCCTAACCCTAACCCAAACCCTAATCCTAATCCTAACCCTAAACCCTAAACCTAATCCTAATGCTAACCCTAAACCTAACCCAAACACACACCCTAAACTTCACCGTACTCGTAACCCTAATACTAAGCCTAACCGTAATCCACACCCTAACCCTAACACTAACCCTAACCCTAACCCTAACCCTAATCCTAACCGAAACCCAAACCCTAACCCTAACCGTAACCAAAACCCTAACCCTAAACCTAACGCTAACCCTTACCCAAACCCAAATCATAACCCTAACCCGAACCCTAACGCTAACCCTAAACCTAAATTTAACCCAAACCTTAACCCTAACCCGAACCCTAACCCTGACCCTAACCCTAACCCTAACCCTAACCCTAAACCTAACCCTAACCCTAACCCAAACCCAACCCCTAACCCTAATCCTAACCCTAACCCTAACCCAATCCCTAACCCTAAACCTAACCCTAACTCAAACCCTAATCCTAACCCTAACCCTAACCCAAAACCTAACCCTAAATCTAACCCTAACCCTAATCCTAACCCTAACCCTAACCATAACCCTAACCCAAACCCTAACCCAAATCCTAACCCTAACCCTAACCCTAACCCTAACCCTAACCCAAAACCTAACCCTAAACCTAACCTTAACCCTTATCCTAACCCTAAACATAACCCAAAAAATAACACTAACCCTAAACCAAACCCTAACCCTAACCCTAACTCTAACCCTTACCCAAACCCTAAAAATAAACCTAACCCTAATCTAATCCTAACCCTAACCCTAACCCAAAAACAAACCCTAACTCAAACCCTAACCCAAACCCTAATCCTAACCCTAAACCTTACCCAAACCCTAACCCTAACCCTCTTCCTAACCCTAACCCTAAACCTAACCTTAACCCAAACCCTAACCCACACCCTAACCCTAAACTTAACCCTAACTCAAACTCTAACACTAACTCGAACCTTAACCCTAACCCAAACACTAACCCAAACCCTAAAAAAAACCCTAACACTATTCCTAACACTAAACCTAACCCTAGCCCTACCCCTAGCCCTAACCCTATTCCTAACCCTAACCCTAACCCAAACCCTAACCAATACCCTAAACCTAACCAAAAACCTAAACCTAACCCTAACCCTAACCCTAACCCAAACCCTAACCCTAACACGAACCCTAACCCTAACACTAACGCAAATCCTAACCCTAACATTAACCCAAACCAAAACCCTAAACCTAATTGTAATCCTAACCCTTACCCTAATCAAAACCCTAACATTAAACCTAACCCTAACCCTAACCCAAAACCTAAACCTAACCCTAATCCTTACCCTAACCCTAACCCTAATCCTAACCCTAACCCTAACCCTAACACAAACCCAACCCCTAACCCTAACCCTAACCCTAATCCTAATTCTAACCCGAACCCAAACCATAACCCTAACCCTAACCCTAACCCTAACCCTAAACCTAAGATTAACCCTAACCCTAAACCAAACCCTAACTCTCACCCTAAACCTAACCCTAACCCTAATCCTAACCCTAACCCTAACCCTAACTCAAACCCTAAACCAAAACCACACCGTAACCACAAACCTAACTCAAACCCTAACCTTAAACCTAACCCAAACCCAAACCCTAACCCTAACCTTAACCCTAAACCAAACCCTTAACCTCAACCTAACCTTAACCCTAACCCTAACCCTAACGCTATTGCTAATCCTAACCCTAACCCTAACTTTAAACCAAATCCTAACCCAAACCCTAACCCTAAACCTAACCCTAACCCAAACGCTAACCATCAACCTAAACCTAAGCCAATCCCTAATCTTAACCCTAATCCTAATCCTAACCCTAACTCTAACCCTAACTCAATCCCTAACCCTCAGCCTAACCCAAACCGTAAACGTAAACCTAACCCTAACCTTATCCCTAACCCTAACCCTAACCCAAACCCTAACACTAACGCAAACCCTAACCCTAACCCTAAAGCAAACCAAAACCGTAACCCTAACTCTAATCCTAACCCTAACCCTAACCCTAACCCTAACCCTAACCTTAACCCAAACCCTAACCCAAACCCAAACCCAAAACCTATCCCTAACCCTAACCCTAACCCTAACTCAAACTCTAACCCTAACTCTAACCCTAACTCAAAACCTAAACCAAACCCTAATCCAAACCCTAACCCAAACCCTAACAATAACCCTAACCCTAACCCTATTCCTAACACTAACCCTAACCCTAACCCTAACCCTGTTCCTAACCCTAACCCTAAACCCTTACTCTAACCAATACCCTAAACATAAACCTCACGCTAACCCTAACCCTAACCCAAACCTAACACTAACCCTAACCCTAACCAAAACCCTAACCCTAACCCTAACCTTAACCCAAACCAAAACCCTAACCCTAACTCTAATCCTAACTCTAACCCTAATCAAAACCCTAACATTAACCCTAACCCTAACCCTAACCCTATTCCTAACCTTAATCCTAAACCTAACCTTAACCCAAAACCTAACCGTAAATCTAACCCAAACCCTAACCCTAAATCAAACCCTAACCCTAAGACAAACCCTAACCCGAAAACTAACCCTAACCCAAATCCTAAGCCTAACACTAAACCTAACCCAAACCCTAACCCTAACACTAACACTTACCCTAAGGCTAACCCAAATCCTAACCCTAAACCTAACCAAAACCAAAAGCCCAACCCTAACTCTAATCCTAACCCTAACCCTAATCCTAACCCTAACCCTAACACTAACCCAAACCCTAAACCTAACCCTAATCCTAACTCTAACCCTAACCCTAATCGTAACCCTAAACCTAACCCTAACCCACACCCAACCCCTAACTCTAACCCTAACCCTAACCGAAACCCTAACTCAAAACCTAACCCTAACCCTAACCGAAACCCTAACCCTAAACCTAACCCTAATCCTTTTCCTAACCCTAACACAAACCCTAACAATAATCCTAACCCTAACCCTATTCCTAAACCTAACCCTAACCCTAAACCTAACCATAATTCTAACCCTAACCCTAACCCAAAAACTAACCCTAACCATAACCCAAACCCTAACCCTAACACTAATCCTAATCCTAACCCTAATGCTAACCCTAACTCAAACCCTAACCCTAACCCGAACCCTAACCCTAACACTAACCATAACCCTAATCCTAAACCTAACACTAACCCTAACCCTAACCCTATCCCTAACCCTAACCCTAACCCTAACCCAAACCCTTACCCTTACCCAAACCCTAAACTTAAACCTAACCCTAACCCTACTCCGAACCCTAACCCTAACCCAAAAACTAACCCTAACTCGAACCCTAACCCAAACCCTAATCCTCACCCTAACGCTAACCCAAACCCTAAACCTAACCCTATTCCTAACCCTAACTCTAAACCTAACCTGAACACAAACCCTAACCCAAAACCTAACCCTAACCCTAACTCAAACTCTAACCCTAACTCGAACCCTAACCCTAATCCTAACCCTAATCCTAACCCAAAAACTAACCCTAACTCGGACCCTAACCCAAACCCTAATCCTCACCCTAACGCTATCCCAAACCCTAAACCTAACCCTATTCCTAACCCTAACCCTAAACCTAAACTTAACCCAAACCCTATCCCAAAACCTAACCCTAACCCTAACTCCAACTCTAACCCTAACTCAAACCCTAACCCTAACCCAAACACTAACCCAAATCCTAACAATAACCCTAACCCTATTCCTAACACTAACCCTAACCCTAACCGTAACCCTAACCCTAACCCTAACCCTATTCCTAACCCCAACCCTAAACCCTAAGCCTAACCAATACCCTAAATATAACCTTCACGCTCACCCTAACCCTAACGCAAACCCTAACTCTAAACCTAACCAAAAACCTAAACCTAACGCCAACCCATCCCCTCACCCTAACCCTTTTCCTCACATTAACCCTAAACCTAAACTTAACCCAAACCCTAACCCACACCCTAACCCAAACCCTAACCCTAACCCTAACCCTAACCATAACCCTAACCCAAATCCTAACCCTAACCCTAACCCTAACCCTAACCCTAACTCAAACACTAACCCTAACCCTAACCCAAAACCTAACCCTAAACCTAACCCTAACCCTTATCCTAACCCTAAACATAACCCAAAAAATAACACTAACCCTAAACCAAACCCTAACCCTAACCCTAACTCTAACCCTTACCCAAACCCTAAAAATAAACCTAACCCTAATCTAATCCTAACCCTAACCCTAACCCAAAAACAAACCCTAACTCGAACCCTAACCCAAACCCTAATCCTAAACCTAAACCTAACCCAAACCCTAACCCTAACCCTATTCCTAACCCTAACCCTAAACCTAACCTTAACCCTAAACTTAACCCTAACTCAAACTCTAACACTAACTCGAACCTTAACCCTAACCCAAACACTAACCCAAACCCTAACAATAACCCTAACACTATTCCTAACACTAACCCTAACCCTAACCCTAGCCCTACCCCTAACCCTAACCCTAACCCTAACCCTATTCCTAACCCTAACCCTAACCCAAACCCTAACCAATACCCTAAACCTAACCAAAAACCTAAACCTAACCCTAACCCTAACCCTAACCCAAACCCTAACCCTAACACTAACCCTAACCCTAACACTAACGCAAATCCTAACCCTAACATTAACCCAAACCAAAACCCTAAACCTAATTCTAATCCTAAACCTTACCCTATTCAAAATCCTAACATTAAACCTAACCCTAACCCAAACCCTAATCCTAACCCTAAACCTAACCCAAAACCTAACCCTAACCCTATTCCTAACCCTAACCCTAAACCTAAACTTAACCCAAACCCTAACCCACACCCTAACCCTAAACTTAACCCTAACTCAAACTCTAACACTAACTCGAACCTTAACCCTAACCCAAACACTAACCCAAACCCTAACAATAACCCTAACACTATTCCTAACACTAACCCTAACCCTAACCCTAACCCTACCCCTAACCCTAACCCTAACCCTAACCCTATTCCTGACCCTAACCCTAACCCAAACCCTAACCAATACCCTAAACCTAACCAATACCCTAAACCTAACCAAAAACCTAAACCTAACCCAAACCCTAACCCTAACACTAACCCTAACCCTAACACTAACGCAAATCCTAACCCTAACATTAACCCAAACCAAAACCCTAAACCTAATTCTAATCCTAAACCTTACCCTATTCAAAATCCTAACATTAAACCTAACCCTAACCCTAACTCGAAACCTAAACCTAACCCTAATCCTAACCCTAACCCTAACCCTAATCCTAACCCTAACCCTAACACAAACCCAAATCCTAACCCTAACCCTAACCCTAATCCTAATTCTAACCTGAACCCAAACCATAACCCTAACCCTAACCCTAACCCTAACCCTAAACCTAACATTAACCCTAACCCTAAACCAAACCCTAACTCTAACCCTAAACCTAACCCTAACCCTAATCCTAACCCTATCCCTAACCCTAACACTAACCCTAACCCAAAACCACACCGTAACCACAAACCTAACTCAAACCCTAACCTTAAACCTAACCCAAACCCAAACACTAACCCTAACCTTAACCCTAAACCAAACCCTTAACCTCAACCTAACCCTAACCCTAACCGTAACCCTAACGCTATTACTAATCCTAACCCTAACCCTAACTTTAAACCAAATCCTAACCCAAACCCTAACCCTAAACCTAACCCTAACCCAAACGCTAACAATCAACCTAAACCTAAGCCAATCCCTAATCTTAACCCTAATCCTAATCCTAACCCTAACCCTGACCCTAACCCTAACTCGAACCCTAGCCCTAACCCTAACCCAAACCCTAAACCTAAACCTAACCCTAACCCTAACCCTAACCCTAACCCTAACCCAAACCCTAACACTAACGCAAACCCTAACCCTAACCCTAAACCAAACCAAAACCCTAACCCTAACTCTAATCCTAACCCTAACCCTAACCCTAACCCTAACCCTAACACAAACTCTAACCCTAACTCTAGCCCTAACTCAAAACCTAAACCAAACCCTAATCCAAACCCTAACCCAAACCCTAACAATAACCCTAACCCTAACCCAAACGCTAACCCTCACCCTAAACCTAAGCCAATCCCTAATCTTAACCCTAATCCTAATCCTAACCCTAACGCTAACCCTAACACAAATTCTAACCCTAACCCAAACCCTAAACCTAACACTAAACCTAACCCTAAGCCTATCCCAAACCCTAACCCTAACCCTAAATCTAATCCTAACCCAAACCCTAACCCTAACACTAACCCAAACCATAAACCTAACCCTAACCTTAACCCTAATGCTAACCCTAAACCTAATTCAAACTCAAACCCTAACCCTAACCCTAACCCTAACCCAAACCGTAACCCTAACCCTAACCCTACCCCTAATCCTAAACCTAATCCAAACCCTAACCCAAACCCTAATCCTAATCCTAACCCTAAGCCCTAAACCTAATCCTAATGCTAACCCTAAACCTAACCCAAACACAAACCCTAAACTTAACCCTAATCGTAACCCTAATACTAACCCTAACCCTAATCCACACCCTAACCCTAACACTAACCCTAACCCTAACCCTAACCCTAATCCTAACCGAAACCCAAACCCTAACCCTAACCGTAACCAAAACCCTAACCCTAAACCTAACGCTAACCCTTACCCAAACCCAAACCATAACCCGAACCCGAACCCTAACCCTAACCCTAAACCTAAATTTAACCCAAACCCTAACCCTAACCCGGACCATAAACCTAACCCAGACGCTATCCCTGACCTTCAACCTAACCCAAACCCAGACCCTAAACTTGACCCTAATCGTAAACCTAACCCAAAACCTAACCCTAACCCAGACTCTAACCTTAACACTAAGCCTAACCCTAACACTACCACTAACCCTAACCCTAACCCTAATCATAACCGAAACCCAAACCTTAACCCTAACCATAACTTTAACCCTAAAGCTAAACCTAATCCTAACTCAAACTCAAACCCTAAATCTAACCCTAACCCTAACCCAAACCCCAACCCTACCCCCAACCCTAATCCTAACTCAAACCCTAAACATAACCCTAATTCTAACCCGAACCCAAAACCTAAACCTAACCCTAACACAAACTCTAACCCAAACCCTAACAATAACCCTAACCCTAACCCTATTCCTAACCCTAACCGTAACCCTAACCCTAACCCTAACCCTATTCCTAACCCTAACCCTAACCCTAACCTTAACCCAAACCCTAACCCTAAACTTAACCCTAACCCAAACCCTAATCAAACCCTAACCCTAACCTAAACCTTAACCCTAACACAAACCCTAACCGTAACCCTAAACCTAACCCTAACCTTAACCCAAAAAGTAAACCTAACCCTAAACCTAACCCTAACACTAACCTAACCCTAACTCAAACCCTAACCATAACCCTAACCCTAACCCTAACCCAAACCCTAACCCTAACACTAACCCTAACCCTAACACTAACCCAAATCCTAACCCTAAACCTAACTCAAACCAAAACCCTAACCCTAACTCTAACTCTAATCCTAAACCTAACCCTAATCCTAACCCTAATCCTAACCCTGATCCTAACCCTAAACCTAAACCTAACACAAACCCAACCTCTAACACTAACCCTAACCCTAACCCAAACCCTAACCCTAACCCTAACCCTAACCCTAACACAAACCCTAACCCTAACCCTTACCCTAACTCAAACCCTAACCCTAACCCTAACCCTAACATAAACCCTAACATAAATCCTAACCCTAACCCTAACCCTAACCCTAACCCTAACCCTAACCCAAAACCTAACCCTTACCCGAACCCTAAACCTAAACCTAACCCTAACCCTAATTCTAACCCTAACCCTAACCCAAAAACTAACCCTAACTCGAAACCTAACCCAAACCCTAATCCTAACCCTAACCGTAACCCTAACCCAAACCCAACCCCTAACCCTAATCCTAACCCTAACCCTAACCCAATCCCTAACCCTAAACCTAACCCTAACTCAAACCCTAACCCTAATCCTAACCCTAACCCAAAACCTAACCCTAAATCTAACCCTAACCCTAATCCTAACCCTAACCCTAAACCAAAAACTAACCCTAACAATAACCCAAACCCTAACCCTAAACCTAACCCTAACCCTAACCCTAACCCTAACTCAAACTCTAACCCTAACCCTAATCCAAACCCTAACCCTAAACCTAACCCTAACCCTAACCCTTATCTTAACCCTAAACCTAACCAAAAAAAAAACACTAACCCTAAACCAAACCCTAACCCTAAGCCTAACCCTAACCCTAACCCAAACTCTAACCCTTACCCAAATCCTAAACCTACCCTAACCCTTTTCCTAACCCTAACACAAACCCTAACAATAATCCTAACCCTAACCCTATTCCTAAATCTCACCCTAACCCTAACCCTAACCCTAACCCTAACCCTAACCCTAACCCTAACCCTATTCCTAACCCTAACCCTAAACCCTTACCCTAACCAATACCCTAAACATAACCCTCACGCTAACCCTAACCCTAACCCAAAACCTAACACTAACCCTAACCCTAACCCAAACCCTAACCCTAACCCTAACCCTAACCCAAACCAAAACCCTCACCCTAACTCTAATCCTAACCCTAAACCTAATCAAAACACTAACATTAACCCTAACCCTAACCCTAACCCTATTCCTAACCTTAACCCTAAACCTAACCTTAACCAAAAACCTAACCGTAAATCTAACCCAAACCCTAACCCTAACTCAAAACCTAACCCAAGACAAACCCTAACCCTAACCCTAACCCTAACCCTCATCCACACCATAACACTAACCCTAACCTTAACCCTAATGCTAAGCCTAAACCTAACTCAAACTCAAACCTAACCCTAAATCTAACCCTAACCCAAACCCTAACCCTAACACTAACCTAACCCTTACTCAAACCCTAACCATAACCCTAACCCTATCCCTAACCCAAACACTAACCCTAACACTAATCCTAACCCTAACACTAACCCAAATCCTAACCCTAACCCTAACCCAAACCAAAACCCTACCCCTAACTCTAAATCTAATCCTAAACCTAACCTCAATCCTAAACCTAACCCTAACCCTAATCCTAACCCTAACCCTAACCCTAACACAAACCCAACCTCTAACACTAACCCTAACCCTAACACAAACCCTAACCCTAAACCTAAACCTAACCCTAACCATAATTCAATCTCAAACCCTAACCCTTACCCTAACTCAAACCCTAACCCTAACCCTAACCCAAACCCAAACCCTAAACCAAATCCTAAACCTAACCCTAACCCTAACCATAACCCTAACCCTAACCCTAACTCAAACACTAACCCTAACCCTAACAAAAACCCTAAACCTAAACCTAACCCTAACCCTTATCCTAACCCTAAACCTAACCCAAAAAATAACACTAACCCTAAACCAAACCCTAACCCTAACCCTAACCCTAACCCTATTCCTAACCCTAACCCTAAACCTAACCTTAACGGAAACCCTAACCCAAACCCTAACACAAAAATTACCCCTAACTCAAATTCTAAACCTAACTCGATCCCTAACCCTATTTCCATCACTAACCAAACCCTAACAAAATCCTTTTCCCTAACCATAATCTTAACACTAACCCTACCCCTAACCCTAACCCTAAACCTATTCCTAACCCTAACCCTAAACCCTAACCCTAACCAATACCCTAAACAAAACCTTCACGCTAACCCTAACCCTAACCCAAACCCTAACCCTAACCCTAAACCTAACCAAAAACCTAAACCTAACCCTAACCCTAACCCTAACCCAAACCCTAACCCTAACACTAACCCTAACCCTAACACTAACGCAAATCCTAACCCTAACATTAACCCAAACCAAAACCCTAAACTTAACTCTAATCCTAACCCTAACCCTAATCAAAACCCTAACATTAAACCTAACCCTAACCCTAAACCTAATCCTAACCCTAACCCTAACCCTAACCCTAACCCTAACCCTAATCCTTACCCTAACCCTAACCCTAAAACCTAAACCTAACCAATACCCTAAACATAACCTTCACGCTAACGGTAACCCTAACCCAAACCCTAACCCTAACACTAATCCTAACCCTAACCCTAACCCTAACTCTTACCCTAACCCTAACCGAAACCCTAACTCAAAACCTAACCCTAACCCTAACCCTAACCCAAACCCTAACCCTAAACCTAACCCTAACCCTTTTCCTAACCCTAACACAAACCCTAACAATAATCCTAACCCTAACCCTATTCGGAACCTAACCCTAACCCTAAACCTAACCATAATCCTAACCCTAACCCTAATCCAAATACTAACCCTAACCATAACCCAAACCCTAACCCTAACACTAATCCTAATCCTAACCCTAACGCTAAGCCTAACTCAAACCCTAACCCTAACCCGAACCCTAACCCTAACACTAACCATAACCCTAATCCTAAACCTAACACTAACCCTAACCCTAACCCTATCCCTAACCCTAACCCTAACCCTAACCCAAACCCTAACCCTTACCCAAACCCTAAACCTAAACCTAACCCTAACCCTAATCCTACCCCTAATCCTAACTCAAAACCTAACCCTAACTCGAACCCTAACCCAAACCCTAATCCTAACCCTAACGCTAACCCAAACCCTAAACCTAACCCTATTCTTAGCCCTAACCCTAAACCTAACCTTAACCCAAACCCTAACCCAAAACCTAAACCTAACCCTAACTCAAACTCTAACCCTAACTCGAAACCTAACCCTAACCCAAACACTAACCCTAACCCTAACCCTAACCCTAACCCAAACCCTAACCCTTACCCAAACCCTAAACCTAAACCTAACCCTATACCTAAACCTAACCCTAATCCTAAACCTAACCCTAACCCTAATCCTAACCCTAACCCTAACCCTAACACAAACCCAACCCCTAACCCTAACCCTAACCCTAATCCTAATTCTAACCCGAACCCAATCCATAACCCTAACCCTAACCCTAACCCTAACCCTAAACCTAACATTAACCCTAACCCTAAACCAAAACCTAACTCTAACCCTAAACCTCACCCTAACCCTAATCCTAACCCTATCCCTAACCCTAACACTAACCCTAACCCAAAACCACACCGTAACCACAAACCTAACTCAAACCCTAACCCTAAACCTAACCCAAACACAAACCCTTACCCTAACCTTAACCCTAAACCAAACCCTAAACCTAACCCTAACCCTAACCCTAACCCTAACCCTAACCATATTGATAATCCTAACCCTAACCCTAACTTTAAACTAAATCCTAACCCAAACCCTAACCCTAAACCTAACCCTAACCCAAACGCTAACCCTCACCCTAAACCTAAGCCAATCCCTAATCTTAACCCTAATCCTAATCCTAACCCTAACGCTAACCTTAACACAAATTCTAACCCTAACCCAAACCCTAAATCTAACACTAAACCTAACCCTAAGCCTATCCCAAACCCTAACCCTAACCCTAATTCTAATTCTAATCCTAACCCAAACCCTAACCCTAACACTAACCCAAACCATAAACCTAACCCTAACCTTAACCCTAATGCTAACCCTAAACCTAATTCAAACTCAAACCCTAACCCTAACCCTAACCCTAACCCTAACCCTACCCCTAATCCTAACCCTAATCCTAACCCTAACCCAAACCCTAATCCTAATCCTAACCCTAAACCCTAAACCTAATCCTAATGCTAACCCTAAACCTAACCCAAACACAAACCCTAAACTTAACCCTAATCGTAACCCTAATACTAACCCTAACCGTAATCCACACCCTAACCCTAACACTAACCCTAACCCTAACCCTAACCCTAATCCTAACCGAAACCCAAACCCTAACCCTAACCGTAACCAAAACCCTAACCCTAAACCTAACGCTAACCCTTACCCAAGCCCAAATCATAACCCTAACCCGAACCCTAACGCTAACCCTAAACCTAAATTTAACCCAAACCCTAACCCTAACCCGAACCCTAAACCTAACCCTAACGCTATCCCTAACCTTAAACCTAACCCAAACCCAAACCCTAAACTTAACCCTAATCGTAAACCTAACCCAAAACCTAACCCTAACCCAAACTCTAACCTTAACACTAAGCCTAACCCTAACACTACCACTAACCCTAACCCTAACCCTAATCATAACCGAAACCCAAACCCTAACCCTAACCCTAACCTTAACCCTAAAGCTAAACCTAATCCTAACTCAAACTCAAACCCTAAACCTAACCCTAACCCTAACCCAAACCCTAACCCTAACACTAACCCTAATCCTAACTCAAACCCTAAACATAACCCTAATTCTAACCCGAACCCAAAACCTAAACCTAACCCTAACACAAACTCTAACCCAAACCCTAACAATACCCCTAACCCTAACCCTATTCCTAACCCTAACCGTAACCCTAACCCTAACCCTAACCCTATTCCTAACCCTAACTCTAACCGTAACCTTAACCCAAACCCTCACCCTAAACCTAACCCTAACCCAAACCCTAATCAACCCCTAACCCTAACCTAAACCCTATCCCTAACACAAACCCTAACCGTAACCCTAAACCTAACCCTAACCTTAACCCAAAAAGTAAACCTAAACCTAAACCTAGCCCTAACCCAAACCCTAACCCTAACACTAACCTAACCCTAACTCAAACCCTAACCATAACCCAACCCTAACCCTAAACCAAACCCTAACCCTAACACTAACCCTAACCCTAACACTAACCCAAATCCTAACCCTAAACCTAACCCAAACAAAACCCTAACCCTAACTCTAACTCTAATCCTAAACCTAACCCTAATCCTAACCCTAATCCTAACCCTGATCCTAACCCTAACCCTAACCCTAACACAAACCCAACCTCTAACACTAACCCTAACCCTAACCCAAACCCTAACCCTAACCCTAACCCTAACCCTAACTCAAACCCTAACCCTAACCCTTACCCTAACTCAAACCCTAACCCTAAACCTAACCCTAACCCTAACATAAACCCTAACCCAAATCCTAACCCTAACCCTAACCCTAACCCTAACCCTAACCCTAACCCAAAACCTAACCCTTACCCGAACCCTAAACCTAAACCTAACCCTAACCCTAATTCTAACCCTAACCCTAACCCAAAAACTAACCCTAACTCGAAACCTAACCCAAACCCTAATCCTAACCCTAACCCTAACCCTAACCCAAACCCAACCCCTAACCCTAACCCTAACCCTAACCCAATCCCTAACCCTAAACCTAACCCTAACTCAAACCCTAACTCTAACCCTAACCCTAACCCAAAACCTAACCCTAAATCTAACCCTAACCCTAATCCTAACCCTAACCCTAAACCTAAAACTAACCCTAACAATAACCCAAACCCTAACCCTAAACCTAACCCTAACCCTAACCCTAACCCTAACCCTAACCCTAACCCTAACTCAAACCCTAACCCTAACCCTAATCCAAACCCTAACCCTAAACCTAACCCTAACCCTTATCTTAACCCTAAACCTAACCAAAAAAATAACACTAACCCTAAACCAAACCCTAACCCTAAGCCTAACCCTAACCCTAACCCAAACTCTAACCCTTACCCAAATCCTAAACCTACCCTAACCCTTTTCCTAACCCTAACCCAAACCCTAACAATAATCCTAACCCTAACCCTATTCCTAAATCTAACCCTAACCCTAACCGTAACCCTAACCCTAACCCTAACCCTAACCCTAACCCTAACCCTATTCCTAACCCTAACCCTAAACCCTTACCCTAACCAATACCCTAAACATAACCCTCACGCTAACCCTAACCCTAACCCAACACCTAACACTAACCCTAACCCTAACCCAAACCCTAACCCTAACCCTAACCCTAACCCAAACCAAAACCCTAACCCTAACTCTAATCCTAACCCTAACCCTAATCAATACACTAACATTAACCCTAACCCTAACTCTAATCCTAACCCTAACCCTAATCAAAACACTAACATTAACCCTAACCCTAACCCTAACCCTATTCCTAACCTTAACCCTAAACCTAACCTTAACCCAAAACCTAACCGTAAATCTCACCCAAACCCTAACCCTAACTCAAACCCTAACTCAAGACAAACCCTAACCCTAACCCTAACCCTAACCCTAACCCAAACCATAACACTAACACTAACCTTAACCCTAATGCTAAGCCTAAACCTAACTCAAACTCAAACCTAACCCTAAATCTAACCCTAACCCAAACCCTAACCCTAACACTAACCTAACCCTTACTCAAACCCTCACCATAACCCTAACCCTAACCCTAACCCAAACACTAACCCTAACACTAACCCTGACCGTAACACTAACCGAAATCCTAACCCTAACCCTAACACAAACCAAAACACTAACCCTAACTCTAAATCTAATCCTAAACCTAACCCTAATCCTAACCCTAACCCTAACCCTAATCCTAACCCTAACCCTAACCCTAACACAAACCCAACCTCTAACACTAACCCTAACCCTAACCCTAACCCTAACCCTATTCCTAACCCTAACCCTAACCCAAGCCCTAACCCATACCCTAACCCTAACCAAAAACCTAACCCTAAACCTATCCCTAACCCTAACCCAAACCCTAACCCTAACACTAAACCTAACCCTAACCCTAACGCAAATCCTAACCCTAACATTAACCCAAACCAAAACCCTAAACCTAATTCTAATCCTAACCCTTACCCTAATCAAAACCCTAACATTAAACCTAAACCTAACCCTAACCCAAAACCTAAACCTAACCCTAACCCTAACCCTAATCCTAACACTAACCCTAATCCTAACACTAACCCTAACCCTAACACAAACCCAACCCCTAACCCTAACCCTAACCCTAATCCTAATGCTAACCCGAACCCAAACCATAACCCTAACCCTAACCCTAACCCTAAACCTAAACCTAACATTAACCCTAACCCTAAACCAAACCCTAACTCTAACCCTAAACCTAACCCTAACACTAATCCTAACCCTATCCCTAACCCTAACACTAACCCTAACCCAAAACCACACCGTAACCACAAACCTAACTCAAACCCTAACCTTAAACCTAACCCAAACCCAAACCCTAACCCTAACCTTAACCCTAAACCAAACCCTTAACCTACACCTAACACTAACCCTAACCCTAACCCTAACGCTAT
Source organism: Eospalax fontanierii (assembly GCA_035773235.1). Taxonomy (NCBI): domain Eukaryota; kingdom Metazoa; phylum Chordata; class Mammalia; order Rodentia; family Spalacidae; genus Eospalax; species Eospalax fontanierii. The sequence goes on along the minus strand of JAJHUQ010000035.1, from coordinate 7,989,405 downwards.
TGCTAATCCTAACCCTAACCCTAACTTTAAACCAAATCCTAGCCCAAACCCTAACCCTAAACCTAACCCTAACCCAAACGCTAACCCTCACCCTAAACCTAAGCCAATCCCTAATCTTAACCCTAATCCTAATCCTAACCCTAACGCTAACCCTAACACAAATTCTAACCCTAACCCAAACCCTAAACCTAACACTAAACCTAAACTTAAGCCTATCCCAAACCCTAACCCTAATTCTAATCCTAACCCAAACCCAAACCCTAACACTAACCCAAACCATAAACCTAACCCTAACCTTAACCCTAATGCTAATCCTAAACCTAATTCAAACTCAAACCCTAACCCTAACCCTAACCCTAACCCTAACCCAAACCCTAAACCTAACCCTAACCCTACCCCTAATCCTAACCCTAATCCTAACCCTAACCCAAACCCTAAACCTAATCCTAACCCTAAGCCCTAAACCTAATCCTAATGCTAACCCTAAACCTAACCCAAACACAAACCCTAAACTTAACCCTAATCGTAACCCTAATACTAACCCTAACCCTAATCCACTCCCTAACCCTAACCCTTATCCTAACCCTAAACCTAACCCAAAAAATAACACTAACCCTAAACCAAACCCTAACCCTAACCCTAACTCTAACCCTTACCCAAACCCTAAAAATAAACCTATCCCTTATCTAATCCTAACCCTATCCCTAACCCAAAAACAAACCCTAACTCGAACCCTAACCCAAACCCTAATCCTAATCCTAAACCTAACCCAAACCCTAACCGTAACCCTATTCCTAACCCTAACCCTAAACCTAACCTTAACCCAAACCCTAACCCACACCCTAACCCTAAACTTAACCCTAACTCAAACTCCTACCCTAACTCGAACCTTAACCCTAACCCAAACACTAACCCAAACCCTAAAAATAACCCTAACACTATTCCTAACACTAAGCCTAACCCTAACCCTAACCCTAACCCTAACCCTAACCCTAACCCTATTCCTAACCCTAACCCTAACCCAAACCCTAACCAACACCCTAAACCTAACCAAATACCTAAACCTAACCCTAACCCTAACCCTAACCCAAACCCTAACCCTAACACTAAACCTAACCCTAACACTAACGCAAATCCTAACCCTAACGTTAACCCAAACCAAAACCCTAAAACTAATTCTAAACCTAACCCTTACCCTAATCAAAACCCTAACATTAAACCTAAACCTAACCCTAACCTAAAACCTAAACCTAACCCTAATCCTAACACTAACCCTAACCCTAATCCTAACCCTAACCCTAACCCTAACACAAACCCAACACCTAACCCTAACCCTAACCCTAATCCTAATGCTAACCCGAACCCAAACCATAACCCTAAACCTAACCCTAACCCTAACCCTAACCCTAACACCTAACCCTAACCCTAACCCTAATCCTAATGCTAACCCGAACCCAAACCATAACCCTAACACTAACCCTAACCCTAACCCTAAACCTAAGATTAACCCTACCCCTAAACCAAACCCTAACTCTCACCCTAAACCTAACCCTAACCCTAATCCTAACCCTATCCCTAACCCTAACACTAACCCTAACCCAAAACCACACCGTAACCACAAACCTAACTCAAACCCTAAACTTAAACCTAACCCAAACCCAAACCCTAACCCTAACCTTAACCCTAAACCAAACCCTTAACCTAAACCTAACCCTAACCCTAACCCTAACCCTAACGCTATTGCTAATCCTAACCCTAACCCTAACTTTAAACCAAATCCTAACCCAAACCCTTACCCTAAGCCTAACCCTAAACCAAATGCTAACCCTGACCCTAAACCTAAGCCAATCCCTAATCTTAACCCTAATCCTAATCCTAACCCTAACGCTAACCCTAACACAAATTCTAACCCTAACCCAAACCCTAAACCTAACACTAAACCTAATCTTAAGCCTATCCCAAACCCTAACCCTAACCCTAATTCTAATCCTAACCCAAACCCTAACCCTAACACTAACCCAAACCATAAACCTAACCCTAACCTTAACCCTAATGCTAATCCTAAACCTAATTCAAACTCAAACCCTAACCCTAACCCTAACCCTAACCCTAACCCTAACCCTAACCCAAACCCTAACTCTAACCCTAAACCTACCCCTAATCCTAACCCTAATCGTAACCCTAACCCAAACCCTAAACCTAATCCTAAACCTAAGCCCTAAACCTAATCCTAATGCTAACCCTAAACCTAACCCAAACACAAACCCTAAACTTAACCCTAATCGGAACCCTAATACTAACCCTAACCCTAATCCACACCCTAACCCTAACCCTTATCCTAACCATAAACCTAACCCAAAAAATAACACTAACCCTAAACCAAACCCTAACCCTAACCCTAACCCTAACCCTACCCTAACCCTAACCCTAACCCTAACCCTTACCCAAACCCTAAAAATAAACCTAACCCTAATCTAATCCTAACCCTAACCCTAACCCAAAAACAAACCCTAACTCGAACCCTAACCTAACCCTAAACCTAACCCAAACCCTAAACCTAACCCTATTCCTAACCCTAACCCTAAACCTAACCTTAACTCAAACCCTAACCCACACGCTAACCCTAAACTTAACCCTAACTCAAACTCTAACCCTAACTCGAACCTTAACCCTAACCCAAACACTAACCCAAACCCTAACAATAACCCTAACACTATTCCTAACACTAACCCTAACCCTAACCCTAACCCTAACCCTAATCCTAACTCAAACCCTAAACATAACCCTAATTCTAACCCGAACCCAAAACCTAAACCTAACCCTAACACAAACTCTAACCCAAACCCTAACAATAACCCTAACCGTAACCCTATTCCTAACCCTAACCGTAACCCTAACCCTAACCCTAACCCTAACCCTAACCCTAACCGTAACCCTAACCTTAACCCAAACCCTAACCCTAAACCTAACCCTAACCCAAGCCCTAATCAAACCCTAACCCTAGCCCAAACCCTAACCCTAACACTCACCCTAACCGTAACCCTAAACCTAACCCTAACCTTAACACAAAAAGTAAACCTAACCCTAAACCTAACCCTAACCCAAAACCTAACCCTAGCCCAAATCCTAATCCTAACCCTAACCCTAATCCTAAAACTAACTCTAAGCCTAACCCAAACCCTAAGCCTAACCCTAACCCTAAACCAAACCCTAACCCTAACCATAACCCTAACCCAAACCATAACACTAACCCTAACCTTAACCCTAATGCTAAGCCTAAGCATAACTCAAACTCAAACCTAACCCTAAACCTAACCCTAACCCAAACCCTAACCCTAACACTAACCTAACCCTAACTCAAACCCTAACCATAACCCTAACACTAACCCCAACCCAAACCCTAACCCTAACACTAACCCTAACTCTAACACTAACCCAAATCCTACCCCTAACCCTAAACCAAACCAAAACCCTAACCCTAACTCTAACTCTAATCCTAAACCTAACCCTAATCCTAACCCTAATCCTAACCCTAATCCTAACCCTAACCCTAACCCGAACACAAACCCAAACCCTAACCCTAACCCTAACTCTAACGCAAACCCTAACCTAACCCTAACCCTAACCCTAACTCAAACCCTAACCCTAACCCTTACCCCAACTCAAACCCTAACCCTAACCCTCACCCTAGCCCAACCCCTCACCCAAATCCTAACCCTAACCCTAACCCTAACCCTAACCCTAAATCTAACCCTAACCCTAACCCACAGCCTAACCCTTACCAGAACCCTAAACCTAAACCTAACCCTAACCCTAATTCTAACCCTAACCCTAACCCAAAAACTAACCCTAACTCGAAACCTAACCCAAACCCTAATCCTAACCCTAACCCTAACCCTAACACAAACCCAACCCCTAACCCTAACACTAACCCTAACCCAAACCCTAACCCAAAACCTAACCCTAAATCTAACCCTAACCCTAATCCTAACCCTAACCCTAACCCAAAAACTAACCCTAACAACAACCCAAACCCTAACCCTAACCCTAACCCTAACCCTAATCCTACTCCTAACCCAAACCCTAACACTAACCCAAACCCTAACCCTAACCCTAAACCAAAAAAAAACCCTAACCCTAACTCTAATCCTAACCCTAACCCTAACCCTAAATCAAAACCTAACCCTAACCCTAACCCAAAACCTAACCCTAAACCTAACCCTAACCCTTATCTTAACCCTAAACCTAACCAAAAAAATAACACTAACCCTAAACCAAACCCTAACCCTAAGCCTAACCCTAACCCTAACCCAAACTCTAACCCTTACCCAAACCCTAAACCTACCCTAACCCTTTTCCTAACCCTAACACAAACCCTAACAATAATCCTAACCCTAACCCTATTCCTAAACCTAACCATAACCGTAACCCTAACCCTAACCCTAACCCTAACCCTAACCCTAACCCTAACCCTAATCCTATTCCTAACCCTAACCCTAAACCCTTACCCTAAACAATACCCTAAACATAACCCTCACGCTAAACCTAACCCTAACCAAACCCTAACACTAACCCTAACCCTAACCCAAACCCTAACCCTAACTCTAACCCTAACCCAAACCAAAACCCTAACCCTAACTCTAATCCTAACCCTAAACCTAATCAAAACCCTAACATTAACCCTAACCCTAACCCTAACCCTATTCCTAACCTTAACCCTAAACCTAATCTTAACCCAAAACCTAACCGTAAATCTAACCCAAACCCTAACCCTAACCCAAACCCTAACCCTAAACCTAACCAAAAACCTACACCTAACCCTAACCCAAACCCTAACCCTAACCCTATTCCTAACATTAACCCTAAACCTAAACTTAACCCAAACCCTAACCCAAATCCTAACCCTAACCCTAACCCTATCCATAACCCTAACCCAAACCCTAACCCAAATCCTAACCCTTACCCTAACCCTAACACAAACACTAACCCTAACCGGAAACCAAAACCTAACCCTAAACCTTACCCTAACCCTTATCCTAACCCTAAACCTAACCCAAAAAATAACACTAACCCTAAACCAAACCCTAACCCTAACCCTAACTCTAACCCTTACCCAAACCCTAAAAATAAACCTAACCCTAATCTAATCCTAACCCTAACCCTAACCCAAAAACAAACCCTAACTCGAACCCTAACCCAAACCCTAATCCTAACCCTAAACCTAACCCAAACCCTAACCCTAACCCTATTACTAACCCTAACCCTAAACCTAACCTTAACCCAAACCCTAACCCACACGCTAACCCTAAACTTAACCCTAACTCAAACTCTAACCCTAACTCGAACCTTAACCCTAACCCAAACACTAACCCAAACCCTAACAATAACCCTAACACTATTCCTAACACTAACCCTAACCCTAACCCTAACCCTAACCCTAACACTAACCCTACTCCTAACCCTAACCCTAAACCCCAAGCGTAACCAAAACCCTAAACATAACCTTCACGCTAACCCTAACCCTAACCCAAACCCTAACCCTAACACTAACCCTAACCCTAACACTAACCCAAATCCTAACCCTAACATTAACCCAAACCAAAACCCTAAACCTAACTCTAATCCTAACCTTAACCCTAATCAAAACCCTAACATTAAACCTAACCCTAACCCTAACCCTAATCCTAACCCTAAACCTAACCCTAATCCTAACCCTAACCCTAACCCTAACACAAACCCAACCCCTAACCGTAACCCTAACCCTAATGCTAATTCTAACCCGAACCCAAAACATAACCCTAACCCTAACCCTAACCCTAACCCTAAACCTAATCCTAACTCTAAGCCCTAAACCTAATCCTAATGCTAACCTAAACCTAACCCAAACAGAAAAACTAAACTTAACCCTAATCGTAACCCTAATACTAACCCTAACCCTAATCCACACCCTAACCCTAACACTAACCCTAACCCTAACCCTAATCCTAACCGAAACCCAAACCCTAACCCTAACCGTAACCAAAACCCTAACCCTAAACCTAACGATAACCCTTACCCAAACCCAAAACATACCCTAACCCGAACCCTAACCCTAAACCTAAACCTAACTTTAACCCAAACCCTAACCCTAACCGAACCCTAAACCTAACCCTAACGCTATCCCTAACCTTAAACCTAACCCAAACCCAAACCCTAAACTTAACCCTAATCGTAAACCTAACCCAAAACCTAACCCTTACCAGAACCCTAAACCTAACAATAACCCTAACCCTAACCCTAACCCAAAACCTAATCCTTACCAGAACCCTAAACCTAAACCTAACCCTAACCCTAATTCTAACCGTAACCCTAACCCAAAAACTAACCCTAACTCGAAACCTAACCCAAACCCTAATCCTAACCCTAACCCTAACCCTAACACAAACCCAACCCCTAACCCTCACCCTAACCCTAACCCAAACCCTAACCCAAAACCTAACCCTAAATCTAACCCTAACCCTAATCCTAACCCTATCCCTAACCCAAAAACTAACCCTAACAACAACCCAAACCCTAACCCTAACCCTAACCCTAACCCTAATCCTAACCCTAACCCAAACCCTAACACTAACCCAAACCCTAACCCTAACCCTAAACCAAAAAAAAACCCTAACCCTAATCCTAACCCTAACCCTAATCCTAACACTAAATCAAAACCTAACCCTAACCCTAACCCAACCCCTAACACTAAACCTAACCCTAACCCTTACCTTAACCCTAAACCTAACCAAAAAAATAACACTAACCCTAAACCAAACCCTAACCCTAAGCCTAACCCTAACCCTAACCCAAACTCTAACCCTTACCCAAACCCTAAACCTACCCTAACCCTTTTCCTAACCCTAACACAAACCCTAACAATAATCCTAACCCTAACCCTATTCCTAAACCTAACCATAACCGTAACCCTAACCCTAACCCTAACCCTAACCCTAACCCTATTCCTAACCCTAACCCTAAACCCTTACCCTAAACAATACCCTAAACATAACCCTCACGCTAAACCTAACCCTAACCCAAACCCTAACACTAACCCTAACCCTAACCCAAACCCTAACCCTAACCCTAACCCTAACCCAAACCAAAACCCTAACCCTAACTCTAATCCTAACCCTAAACCTAATCAAAACCCTAACATTAACCCTAACCCTAACCCTAACCCTATTCCTAACCTTAAACCTAAACCTAATCTTAACCCAAAACCTAACCGTAAATCTAACCCAAACCCGCACCCTAACCCAAACCCTAACCCTAAACCTAACCAAAAACCTACACCTAACCCTAACCCAAACCCTAACCCTAACCCTATTCCTAACATTAACCCTAAACCTAAACTTAACCCAAACCCTAACCCAAACCCTAACCCTAACCCTAACCCTAACCATAACCCTAAACCAAACCCTAACCCAAATCCTAACCCTAACCCTAACCCTAACACAAACACTAACCCTAACCGTAACCCAAAACCTAACCCTAAACCTAACCCTAACACTTATCCTAACCCTAAACCTAACACAAAAAATAACACTAACCCTAAACCAAACCATAACCCTAACCCTAACTCTAACCCTTAGCCAAACCCTAAAAATAAACCTAACCCTAATCTAATCCTAACCCTAACGCTAACCCAAAAACAAACCCTAACTCGAACCCTAACCCAAACCCTAATCCTAACCCTAACCCTAACCCAAACCCTAACCCTAACCCTATTCCTAACCCTAACCCTAAACCTAACCTTAATCCAAACCCTAACCCACACGCTAACCCTAAACTTAACCCTAACTCAAACTCTAACCCTAACTCGAACCTTAACCCTAACCCAAACACTAACCCAAACCCTAACAATAACCCTAACACTATTCCTAATTCTAACCCTAACCCTAACCCTAACCCTAACCCTAACCCTATTCCTAACCCTAACCCTAAACCCTAAGCCTAACCAATAACCTAAACATAACCTTCACGCTAACCCTAACCCTAACCCAAACCCTAACCCTAACACTAACCCTAACCCTAACACTAACCCAAATCCTAACCCTAACATTAACCCAAACCAAAACCCTAAACCTAACTCTAATCCTAACCTTAACCCTAATCAAAACCCTAACATTAAACCTAACCCTAACCCTAACCCTAATCCTAACCCTAACCCTAACCCTAATCCTAACCCTAACCCTAACCCTAACACAAACCCAACCCCTAACCCTAACCCTAACCCTAATGCTAATTCTAACCCGAATCCAAAACATAACCCTAACCCTAACCCTAACCCTAACCCTAAACCTAACATTAACCCTAACCCTAAACCAAACCCTAACTCTAACCCTAAACCTAACCCTAACCCTAATCCTAACCCTATCCCTAACCCTAACACTAACCCTAACCCAAAACCACACCGTAACCACAAACCTAACTCAAACCCTAACCTTAAACCTAACCCAAAACCAAACCCCAACCCTAACCTTAACCCTAAACCAAACCCTAAACCTAAACCTAACCCTAACCCTAACCCTAGCCCTAACCCTATTGCTAATCCTAACCCTAAACCTAACTTTAAACCAAATCCTAACCCAAACCCTAACCCTAAACCTAACCCTAACCCAAACGCTAACCCTCATCGTAAACCTAAGCCAATCCCTAATCTTAACCCTAATCCTAATCCTAACCCTAACGCTAACCCTAACCCAAACCCTAACCCTAACCCTAACCCTACCCCTAATCCTAACCCTAGTCCTAACCCTAACCCAAACCCTAAACCTAATCCTAACTCTAAGCCCTAAACCTAATCCTAATGCTAACCTAAACCTAACCCAAACAGAAAAACTAAACTTAACCCTAATCGTAACCCTAATACTAACCCTAACCCTAATCCACACCCTAACCCTAACACTAACCCTAACCCTAACCCTAATCCTAACCGAAACCCAAACCCTAATCCTAACCGTAACCAAAACCCTAACCCTAAACCTAACGATAACCCTTACCCAAACCCAAAACATAACCCTAACCCGAACCCTAACCCTAACCCTAAACCTAACTTTAACCCAAACCCTAACCCTAACCGAACCCTAAACCTAACCCTAACGCTATCCCTAACCTTAAACCTAACCCAAACCCAAACCCTAAACTTAACCCTAAACGTAAACCTAACCCAAAACCTAACCCTAACCCACACACTAGCAGTATCACTAAGCCTAATCCTAACACTATAACTGACCCTAACCCTAACCCTAACCCTAATCATAACCGAAACCCAAACCCTAACCCTAACCCTAAACTTAACCCTAATGCTAAACCTAATCCTAACTCAAATTCAAACCCTAAACCTAACCCTAACCCTAACCCAAACCCTAACCCTAACCCTTACCCTAATCCTAATCCTAACTCAAACCCTAACCATAACCCTAATTCTTACCCGAACCCAAAACCTAAACCTAACCCTAGCACAAACTCTAACCCAAACCCTAACAATAACCCTAACCCTAACCCTATTCCTAACCCTAACCGTAACCCTAACCCTAACCCTAACCCTAACCCTAACCTTAACCCAAACCCTAACCCTAAACCTATCCCTAACCCAAACCCTAAACAAACCCTAACCCTAAACCACACCCTAACCCTAACACTAATCCTAATCCTAACCCTAAAGCTAACCCTAACTCAAACCCTAACCCTAACCCAAAAACTAAACCTAACCCTAACCCAAACCCTAACCCTAACACTAATCCTAATCCTAATCCTAATGCTAACCCTAACTCAAACCCTAACCCTAACCCAAACCCTAACCCTAACACTAACGATAACCCTAATCCTAAACCTAACACTAACCCTAACGCTAACCCTAACCCTAACCCTAACCCTAACCCAAACCCTAACCCTTACCCAAACCCTAAACCTAAACCTAACCCTAACCCTAATCCTAACCCTAACCCTAACCCAAAAACTAACCCTAACTCGAACCCTAAGCTAAACCCTAATCCTAACCCTAATGCTAACCCAAACCCTAAACCTAAGGCTATTCCTAACCATAACCCGAAACCCTAACCCTAAGCAATACCCTAAACATAACCTTCACGATAACCCTAAGACTAACCCAAACCCTAACCCTAACCCTAAACCTAACCAAAAACCTAAACCTAACCGTAACCCTAACCCGAACCCAAACCCAAACCCTAACACTAACCCTAACCCTAACACTAACCCAAATCCTAACCCTAACATTAACCCAAACCAAACCAAAACCCTAAACCTAACTCTAATCCTAACCCTAACCCTAATCAAAACCCTAACATTAAACCTAACCCTAAACCTAATCCAAAACCTAAACCTAACCCTAATCCTAACCCTAACCCACACCCTAATCCTGACCCTAACCCTAACCCAAACCCTAACCCTAACCCTATTCCTAACCATAACCCTAAACCTAACCTTAACCCAAACACTAACCCAAACAATAACCCAAACCCTATCCCTAACCCTAACCCTAACCCTAACTCAAACTCTAACCCTAACTCTAACCCTAACTCAAAACCTAAACCTAACCCTAATCCAAACCCTAACCCAAACCCTAACAATAACCCTAACCCTAACCCTAACCCAAAACCTAACCCTAACCCTAACCCTAACCCTAACCCAAACCATAACACTAACCTAACCTTAACCCTAATGCTAAGCCTAAACCTAACTCAAACTCAAACCTAACCCTAAACCTAACCCTAACCCAAACCCTAACCCTAACACTAACCTAACCCTAACTCAAACCCTAACCATAACCCTAACCCTAACCCTAACCCAAACCCTAACCCTAACACTAACCCTAACCCTAACACTAACAGAAATCCTAACCCTAACCCTAACCCAAACCAAAACCCTAACCCTAAATCTAACTCTAATCCTAAACCTAACCCTAATCCTATCCCTAACCCAAAACCCTAACCCTAACCCTAAACAAAACCCTAACCCTAACCCTAAACCTAACCAAAAACCTAAACCTAACCCTAACCCTAACCCTAACTCAAACCCTAACCCGAACCCTAACCCTAACCCAAACCCTAACCCTAAACCTAACCCTAACCCTAATCCTAACCCTAACCCTAACCCAAAAACTAACCCTAAGAATAACCCAAACCCTAACCCTAACCCTAACCCTAACCCTAACCCTAACCCTAACCCTAACCCAAACCCTAACACTAACCCAAACCCTAACCCTAACCCTAAACCAAACCAAAACCCCAACCCTATCTCTAATCCTAACCCTAACCCTAACCCTAACCCTAAACCTAACCCTAACTCAAACCCTAACCCTAACCCTAACCCAAACCCTAAACCTAAACCTAACCCTAACCATAACCCTGACCCTAACCCAAACCCTAACACTAACCCAAACCCTAACCCTAACCCTAAACCAAACCAACCCTAACCCTAACTCTAATCCTAACACTAACCCTAACCCTAACCCTAACCCTAACCCTAACCTTAAACGAAACACTAACCCAAACCCAAACCCAAAACCTATCCCTAACCCTAACCCTAACCCTAACTCAAACTCTAACCCTAACTCTAACCCTAAATCAAAACCTAAACAAAACCCTAATCCAAACCCTAACCCAAAACCTAACAATAACCCTAACCCTAAACCTATTCCTAACCCTAACTCTACCCCTTACCCTAACCCTAACCCTAACCCTATTCCTAACCCTAACCCTAAACCCTTACTCTAACCAATACCCAAAACATAACCCTCACGCTAACCCTAAACCTAACCCAAACCCTAACCTTAACCCAAACCAAAACCCTAACCCTAACTCTAATCCTAACTCTAACCCTAATCAAAACCCTAACATTAAGCCTAACCCTAACCCTAACCCTATTCCTAACCTTAACACTAAACCTAACCTTAACCCAAAACCTAACCGTAAATCTAACCCAAACCCTAACCCTAACTCAAACCCTAACCCTAAGACAAACCCTAACCCTAAAACTAACCCTAACCCAAATCCTAAATTAAACACTAACCCTAACCCAAACCCTAACCCTAACACTAACACTTACCCTAAGGCTAAACCAAAACCTAACCCTAAACCTAACCAAAACCAAAAGCCTAACCCTAACTCTAATCCTAACCCTAACCCTAACCCTAACCCTAACCCTAACACTAATCGTAACCCTAAACTTAACCCTAACCAACACCCAACCCCTAACTCTAACCCTAACCCTAACCGAAACCCTAACTCTAAACCTAACCCTAACCCTAACACAAACCCTAACCCTAAACCGAACCCTAACCCTTTTCCTAACCCTAACACAAACCCTAACAATAATCCTAACCCTAACCCTATTCCTAAACCTAACCCTAACATTAACCCTAACCCTAATCCTAACCCTAACCCTAACCCAAAAACTAACCCTAAACCTAACCCAAACCCTAACCCTAACACTAATCCTAATCCTAACCCTAACGATAACCCTAACTCAAACCCTAACCCTAACCCAAACCCTAACCCTAACACTAACCATAACCCTAATCCTAAACCTAACACTAACCTTACCCTAACCCTAACCCTAACCCAAACCCTAACCTTTACCTAAACCCTAAACCTAACCCTATTCCTAACCCTAACCCTAAATCTAACCTTAACCCAAACCCTAACCCAAAACCTAACCCTAACCCTAACTCAAAATCTAACCCTAACTCGAACCCTAACCCTAATCCAAACACTAACCCAAACCCTAAAAATAACCCTAACCCTATTCCTAACACTAACCCTAACCCTAACCCTAACCCTAACCCTAACCATATTCCTAACCATAACCCTAAACCCTAAGCCTAACCAATACCCTAAACATAACATTCACGCTAACCCTAACAATAACCCTAACCCTAACCCTAAACCTAACCTTAACCTAAACCCTAACCCAAACCCTAACCCTAAACTTAACCCTAACTCAAACTCTAACCCTAATTCGAACCCTAAACCTAACCCAAACACTAACCAAACCCTAACAATAACCCTAACCCTAACCCTATTCCTAACACTAACCCTAACCCTAACCCTAACCCTAAACCTATTCCTAACCCTAACCCTAAACCCTAACCCTAACCAATACCCTAAACAAAACCTTCACGCTAACCCTAACCCTAACAAAACCCTAACCCTAACCAAAAACCTAACCAAAAACCTAAACCTAACCCTAACCCTAACTCAAACCCTAACCCTAACCCTAACCCTAACCCAAACCCTAACTCTAAATCTAACCCTAACCCTAATCCTAACCCTAACCCTAACCCAAAAACTAACCCTAAGAATAACCCAAACCCTAACCCTAACCCTAACCCTAACCCTAACCCTAACTCAAACCCTAACCCTAACCCTAACCCAAAACCTAAACCTAAACCTAACCCTAACCATAACCCTAACCCTAACCCTAACCCTAACTCTAATCCTAACCCTAACCCTAACCCTAACCCTAACCCTAACCTTAAACCAAACACTAACCCAAACCCAAACCCAAAACCTATCCCTAACCCTAACCCTAACCCTAACTCAAACTCTAACCCTAACTCTAATCCTAACTCAAAACCTAAACAAAACCCTAATCCAAACCCTAACCCAAAACCTAACAATAACCCTAACCCTAAACCTATTCCTAACCCTAACCCTAACCCTAACCCTAACCCTAACCCTAACCCTATTCCTAACCCTAACCCTAAACCCTTACCCTAACCAATACCCAAAACATAACCCTCACGCTAACCCTAAACCTAACCCAAACCCTAACACTAAACCTAACCCTAACCAAAACCCTAACCCAAACCCTAACCTTAACCCAAACCAAAACCCTAACCCTAACTCTAATCCTAACTCTAACCCTAATCAAAACCCTAACATTAAGCCTAACCCTAACCCTAACCCTATTCCTAACCCTAACCCTAAACCTAACCCTAACCCTATCCCTAACCCTAACACAAACCCTAACAATAATCCTAACCCTAACCCTATTCCTAAACCTAACCCTAACATTAACCCTAATCCTAATCTTAACCCTAACCCTAACCCAAAAACTAACCCTAAACCTAACCCAAACCCTAACCCTAACACTAATCCTAATCCTAACCCTAACGCTAACCCTAACTCAAACCCTAACCCTAACCCAAACCCTAACCCTAACACTAACCATAACCCTAATCCTAAACCTAACACTAACCCTAACCCTAACCCTAATCCTAACCCTAACCCAAACACTAACCTTTACCTAAACCCTAAACCTAACCCTATTCCTAACCCTAACCCTAAACCTAACCTTAACCCAAACCCTAACCCAAAACCTAACCCTATCCCTAACTCAAAATGTAACCCTAACTCGAACCCTAACCCTAACCCAAACACTAACCCAAACCCTAAAAATAACCCTAACCCTATTCCTAACACTAACCCTAACCCTAACCCTAACCCTAACCCTAACCATATTCCTAACCATAACCCTAAACCCTAAGCCTAACCAATACCCTAAACATAACCTTCACGCTAACCCTAACCCTAAACCAAACCCTAACCCTAAACCTAACCAAAAACCTAAACCTAACACTAACCCAAACCCTAACCCTAACCCTATTCCTAACATTAACCCTAAACCTAAACTTAACCCAAAACCTAACCCAAAACCTAACCCTAAACCTAACCCTAACCATAACCCTAACCCAAACCCTAACCCAAATCCTAACCCTAACCCTAACCCTACCCCTAGCTCAAACACTAACCCTAACCCTAACCCAAAACCTAACCCTAAACCTAACCCTAACCCTTATCCTACCCTAAACCTAACTCAAAAAATAACACTAACCCTAAAGCAAACCCTAACCCTAACCCTAACACTTACCCAAACCCTAAACCTAAACCTAACCCTAATCTAATCCTAACCCTAACCCTACCCAAAAACAAACCCTAACTGGAGCCCTAACCCAAACCCTAAACCTAAACCTAACCCTAACCATAACCCTAACCCTAACCCAAACCCTAACACTAACCCAAACCCAAACCCTAACCCTAACCGTAACCAAAACCCTAACCCTAAACCTAACGATAACCCTTACCCAAACCCAAAACATAACCCTAACCCGAACCCTAACCCTAACCCTAAACCTAACTTTAACCATAACCCTAACCCTAACCCGAACCCTAAACCTAACCCTAACCCTATCCCTAACCTTAAACCTAAAACAAACCCAAACCCTAAACTTAACCCTAATCGTAAACCTAACCCAAAACCTAACCCTAACCCAAACACTAACATTAACACTAAGCCTAATCCTAACACTATAACTAACCCTAACCCTAACCCTAATCATAACCGAAACCCAAACCCTAACCCTAACCCTAAACTTAACCCTAATGCTAAGCCTAATCCTAACTCAAACTCAAACCCTAAACCTAACCCTAACCCTAACCCAAACCCTAACCCTAACCCTAACCCTAATCCTAACTCAAACCCTAACCATAACCATAATTCTAACCCGAACCCAAAACCTAAACCTAACCCTAGCACAAACTCTAACCCAAACCCTAACAATAACCCTAACCCTAACCCTATTCCTAACCCTAACCGTAACCCTAACCCTAACCCTAACCCTATTCCTAACCCTAAACCTAACCCTAACCTTAACCCAAACCCTAAACCTAAACCTAACCCTAACCCAAACCCTAATCAAACCCTAACCCTAACCCACACCCTAACCTTAACACTAATCCTAATCCTAACGCTAAAGCTAACCCTAACTCAAACCCTAACCCTAACCCTAACCCTAACCCAAAAACTAAACCTAACCCTAACCCAAACCCTAACACTAACAGTAATCCTAATCCTAATCCTAACGCTAACCCTAACTCAAACCCTAATCCTAACCCAAACCCTAACCCTAACACTAACCATAACCCTAATCCTAAACCTAACACTAACCCTAACGCTAACCCTAACCCTAACCCTAACCCTGACCCTAACCCTAACCCTAACCCAAACCCTAACCCTTACCCAAACCCTAAACCTAAACCTAACCCTAACCCTAATCCTAACCCTAACCCTAACCCAAAAACTAACCCTAACTCGAACCCTAAGCTAAACCCTAATCCAAACCCTAAAGCTAACCCAAACCCTAAACCTAAGCCTTTTCCTAACCATAACCCGAAACCCTAACCCTAAGCAATACCCTAAACATAACCTTCACGATAACCCTAAGACTAACCCAAACCCTAACCCTAACCCTAAACCTAACCAAAAACCTAAACTTAACCGTAACCCTAACCCGAACCCAAACCCAAACCCTAACACTAACCCTAACCCTAACACTAACCCAAATCCTAACCCTAACATTAACCCAAACCAAAACCCTAAACCTAACTCTAATCCTAACCCTAACCCTAATCAAAACCCTAACATTAAACATAACCCAAAACCTAAACCTAACCCTAATCCTAACCCTAAACCAAACCCTAATCCTGACCCTAACCCTAACCCAAACCCTAACCCTAACCCTATTCCTAACCATAACCCTAAACCTAACCTTAACCCAAACACTAACCCAAACAATAACCCAAACCCTATCCCTAACCCTAAACCTAACCCTAACTCAAACTCTAACCCTAACTCAAAACCTAAACCTAACCCTAATCCAAACCCTAACCCAAACCCTAACAATAACCCTAACCCTAACCCTAACCCAAAACCTAACCCTAACCCTAACCCTAACCCTAACCCAAACCATAACACTAACCCTAACCTTAACCCTAATGCTAAGCCTAAACCTAACTCAAACTCAAACCTAACCCTAAACCTAACCCTAACCCAAACCCTAACCCTAACACTAACCTAACCCTAACTCAAACCCTAACCATAACCCTAACCCTAACCCTAACCCAAACCCTAACCCTAACACTAATCCTAACCCTAACACTAACCCAAATCCTAACCCTAACCCTAACCCAAACCAAAACCCTAACCCTAACTCTAACTCTAATCCTAAACCTAACCCTAATCCTAATCCTAACCCTAACCCTAATCCTAACCCTAACCCTAACCCTAACACAAACCCAACCTCTAACACTGACCCTAACCCTAACCCAAACCCTAACCCTAAACCTAAACCTAACCCTAACCCTAACTCAAACCCTAACCCTAAGCCTTACCCTAACTCAAACCCTAACCCTAACCCTAACTCTAACCCTAACCCAAACCGGAACCCAAATCCTAACCCTAAACCTAACCCTAACCAGAACCCTAACCCTAACCCTAGCTCAAGCACTAACCCTAACCCTAACAAAAACCCTAACCCTAAACCTATCCCTAACCCTTATCCTAACCCTAAACCTAACCCAAAAAATAACACTAACCCTAAACCAAACCCTAACCCTAACCCTAACCCTAACCCTAACCCTAACCCAAACCCTAACCCTTACCCAAACCCTAAACCTAAACCTAACCATAACCCGAATCCTAACCCTAACCCTAACCTAAAAACTAACCCTAACCCAAACCCTAACCCAGACTCTATTCCTAACCCTAACCCTAAACCTAACCTTAACCTAAACCCTAAATCAAACCCTAACCCTAAACTTAACCCTAACTCAAACTCTAACCCTAATTCGAACCCTAAACCTAACCCAAACACTAACCAAACCCTAACAATAACCCTAACCCTAACCCTATTCCTAACACTAACCCTAACCCTAACCCTAACCCTAAACCTATTCCTAACCCTAACCCTAAACCCTAACCCTAACCAATACCCTAAACAAAACCTTCACGCTAACCCTAACCCTAACAAAACCCTAACCCTAACCCTAAACCTAACCAAAAACCTAAACCTAACCCTAACCCTAACTCAAACCCTAACCCTAACCCTAACCCTAACCCAAACCCTAACCCAAATCCTAACCCTAACCCTAACCCTAACCATAAAACTAACTCAAACACTAACCCTAACCCTAACAAAAACCCTAACCCTAAACCTATTCCTAACCCTAACCCTAACCCTGACCCTAACCCTAACCCTATTCCTAACCCTAACCCTAAACCCTAACCCTAACCAATATCCTAAACAAAACCTTCACGCTAACCCTAAACCTAACAAAACCCTAACCCTAAACCTATTCCTAACCCTAACCCTAACCCTGACCCTAACCCTAACCTTATTCCTAACCCTAACCCTAAACCCTTACCCTAACCAATAACCAAAACATAACCCTCACGCTAACTCTAGATTTACCCCAAACCCTAACACTAAACCTAACCCTAATCCTAACCTTAACACAAACCCTAACAATAACCCTAACTCTATCCCTAACCCACACCCAAACCCTAACTTTAACCCAAACCAAAACTCTAAACCTAACTTTAATCCTAACAATAACCCTAACCCTAACTCAAACTCTAACCCTAACTCTAACCCTAACTCAAAACCTAAACCTAACCCTAATCCAAACCCTAACCCAAACCCTAACAATAACCCTAACCCTAACCCTAACCCAAACCCTAACCCTAACCCTAACCCAAACCATAACACTAACCCTAACCTTAACCCTAATGCTAAGCCTAAACCTAATTCAAACTCACACCTAACCCTAAACCTAACCCTAACCCTAACCCTAAACCTAACACTAACCCAACCCTAACTCAAACCCTAACCATAACCCTAAACCTAACCCTAACCCAAATCCTAACCCTAACACTATCCCTAACCCTAACACTAACCCAAATCCTAACCCTAACCCTAACCCAAACCAAAACCCTAACCCTAACTCTAACTCTAATCCTAAACCTAACCCTAATCCTAACCCTAACCCTAACCCTAATCCTAACCCTAACCCTAACCCTAACACAAAGCCAACCTCTAACACTAACCCTAACCCTAACCCAAACCCTAACCCTAAACCTAAACCTAACCCTAACCCTAACTCAAAACCTAACCCTAACCCTTACCCTAACTCAAACCCTAACCCTAACCCTAACCCTAACCCAAACCCTAACCCAAATCCTAAAACTAACCCTAACCCTAACCATAACCCTAACCCTAACCCAAACCCTAACACTAACCCAAACCCTAACCCTAACCCTAAACCAAACCAAAACCCTAACCCTAACTCTAATCCTAACCCTAACCCTAACCCTAACCCTAACGCTAACCCTAACCCTAACTCAAACCCTAACCGTAACCCTAACCCAAACCCTAAACCTAAACCTAACCCTAACCATAACCCTAACCCTAACCCTAACCCTAACTCTAATCCTAACCCTAACCCTAACCCTAACCCTAACCCTAACCTTAAACCAAACAGAAACCCAAACCCTAACACAAAACCTATCCCTAACCCTAACCCTAACCCTAACTCAAATTCTAACCCTAACTCTAACCCTAACTCAAAACCTAAACAAAACCCTAATCCAAACCCTAACCCAAAACCTAACAATAACCCTAACCCTAAACCTATTCCTAACCCTAACCCTAACCCTAACCCTAACCCTAACCCTAACCCTATTCCTAACCCTAACCCTAAACCCTTACCCTAACCAATACCCAAAACATAACCCTCACGCTAACCCTAAACCTAACCCAAACCCTAACACTAAACCTAACCCTAACCAAAACCCTAACCCAAACCCTAACCTTAACCCAAACCAAAACCCTAACCCTAACTCTAATCCTAACTCTAACCCTAATCAAAACCCTAACATTAAGCCTAACCCTAACCCTAACCCTATTCCTAACCCTAACCCTAAACCTAACCCTAACCCTATCCCTAACCCTAACACAAACCCTAACAAAAATCCTAACCCTAACCCTATTCCTAAACCTAACCCTAACATTAACCCTAATCCTAATCTTAACCCTAACCCTAACCCAAATACTAACCCTAAACCTAACCCAAACCCTAACCCTAACACTAATCCTAATCCTAACCCTAACGCTAACCCTAACTCAAACCCTAACCCTAACCCAAACCCTAACCCTAACACTAACCATTACCCTAATCCTAAACCTAACACTAACCCTAACCCTAACCCTAATCCTAACCCTAACCCAAACACTAACCTTTACCTAAACCCTAAACCTAACCCTATTCCTAACCCTAACCCTAAACCTAACCTTAACCCAAACCCTAACCCAAAACCTAACCCTAACCCTAACTCAAAATGTAACCCTAACTCGAACCCTAACCCTAACCCAAACACTAACCCAAACCCTAAAAATAACCCTAACCCTATTCCTAACACTAACCCTAACCCTAACCCTAACCCTAACCCTAACCATATTCCAAACCATAACCCTAAACCCTAAGCCTAACCAATACCCTAAACATAACCTTCACGCTAACCCTAACCCTAAACCAAACCCTAACCCTAAACCTAACCAAAAACCTAAACCTAACACTAACCCAAACCCTAACCCTAACCCTATTCCTAACATTAACCCTAAACCTAAACTTAACCCAAAACCTAACCCAAAACCTAACCCTAAACCTAACCCTAACCATAACCCTAACCCAAACCCTAACCCAAATCCTAACCCTAACCCTAACCCTAACCCTAACTCAAACACTAACCCTAACCCTAACCCAAAACCTAACCCTAAACCTAACCCTAACCCTTATCCTACCCTAAACGTAACTCAAAAAATAACACTAACCCTAAAGCAAACCCTAACCCTAACCCTAACACTTACCCAAACCCTAAACCTAAACCTAACCCTAATCTAATCCTAACCCTAACCCTACCCAAAAACAAACCCTAACTGGAGCCCTAACCCAAACCCTAAACCTAAACCTAACCCTAACCATAACCCTAACCCTAACCCAAACCCTAACACTAACCCAAACCCAAACCCTAACCCTAACCGTAACCAAAACCCTAACCCTAAACCTAACGATAACCCTTACCCAAACCCAAAACATAACCCTAACCCGAACCCTAACCCTAACCCTAAACCTAACTTTAACCATAACCCTAACCCTAACCCGAACCCTAAACCTAACCCTAACGCTATCCCTAACCTTAAACCTAACCCAAACCCAAACCCTAAACTTAACCCTAATCGTAAACCTAACCCAAAACCTAACCCTAACCCAAACACTAACATTAACACTAAGCCTAATCCTAACACTATAACTAACCCTAACCCTAACCCTAATCATAACCGAAACCCAAACCCTAACCCTAACCCTAAACTTAACCCTAATGCTAAACCTAATCCTAACTCAAACTCAAACCCTAAACCTAACCCTAACCCTCACCCAAACCCTAACCCTAACCCTAACCCTAAGCCTAACTCAAACCCTAACCATAACCATAATTCTAACCCGAACCCAAAACCTAAACCTAACCCTAGCACAAACTCTAACCCAAACCCTAACAATAACCCTTACCCTAACCCTATTCCTAACCCTAACCGTAACCCTAACCCGAACCCTAACCATATTCCTAATCCTAACCCTAACCCTAACCTTAACCCAAACCCTAACCCTAAACCTAACCCTAACCCAAACCCTAATCAAACCCTAACCCTAACCCACACCCTAACCTTAACACTAATCCTAATCCTAACCCTAAAGCTAACCCTAACTCAAACCCTAACCCTAACCCTAACCCTAACCCAAAAACTAAACCTAACCCTAACCCAAACCCTAACACTAACAGTAATCCTAATCCTAATCCTAACGCTAACCCTAACTCAAACCCTAATCCTAACCCAAACCCTAACCCTAACACTAACCATAACCCTAATCCTAAACCTAACACTAACCCTAACGCTAACCCTAACCCTAACCCTAACCCTAACCCTAACCCTAACCCTAACCCAAACCCTCACCCTTACCCAAACCCTAAACCTAAACCTACCTCTAACCCTAATCCTAACCCTAACCCTAACCCAAAAACTAACCCTAACTCGAACCCTAAGCTAAACCCTAATCCAAACCCTAAAGCTAACCCAAACCCTAAACCTAAGCCTATTCCTAACCATAACCCGAAACCCTAACCCTAAGCAATACCCTAAACATAACCTTCACGATAACCCTAAGACTAACCCAAACCCTAACCCTAACCCTAAACCTAACCAAAAACCTAAACTTAACCGTAACCCTAACCCGAACCCAAACCCAAACCCTAACACTAACCCTAACCCTAACACTAACCCAAATCCTAACCCTAACATTAACCCAAACCAAAACCCTAAACCTAACTCTAATCCTAACCCTAACCCTAATCAAAACCCTAACATTAAACCTAACCCAAAACCTAAACCTAACCCTAATCCTAACCCTAAACCAAACCCTAATCCTGACCCTAACCCTAACCCAAACCCTAACCCTAACCCTATTCCTAACCATAACCCTAAACCTAACCTTAACCCAAACACTAACCCAAACAATAACCCAAACCCTATCCCTAACCCTAAACCTAACCCTAACTCAAACTCTAACCCTAACTCAAAACCTAAACCTAACCCTAATCCAAACCCTAACCCAAACCCTAACAATAACCCTAACCCTAACCCTATCCCAAAACCTAACCCTAACCCTAACCCTAACCCTAACCCAAACCATATCACTAACCCTATCCTTAACCCTAATGCTAAGCCTAAACCTAACTCAAACTCAAACCTAACCCTAAACCTAACCCTATCCCAAACCCTATCCCTAACACTAACCTAGCCCTAACTCAAACCCTAACCATAACCCTAACCCTAACCCTACCCCAAACCCTAACCCTAACACTAACCCTAACCCTAACACTAACCCAAATCCTAACCCTAACCCTAACCCAAACCGAAACCCTAACCCTAACTCTAACTCTAATCCTAAACCTAACTCTAATCCTAACCCTAACCCTAACCCTAATCCTAACCCTAACCCTAACCCTAACACAAACCCAACCTCTAACACTGACCCTAACCCTAACCCAAACCCTAACCCTAAACCTAAACCTAACCCTAACCCTAACTCAAACCCTAACCCTAAGCCTTACCCTAACTCAAACCCTAATCCTAACCCTAACCCTAACCCTAACCCAAACCGTAACCCAAATCCTAACCCTAAACCTAACCCTAACCATAACCCTAACCCTAACCCTAACTCAAACACTAACCCTAACCCTAACAAAAACCCTAACCCTAAACCTATCCCTAACCCTTATCCTAACCCTAAACCTAACCCAAAAAATAACACTAACCCTAAACCAAACCCTAACCCTTACCCTAACCCTAACCCTAACCCTAACCCAAACCCTAACCCTTACCCAAACCCTAAACCTAAACCTAACCATAACCCGAATCCTAACCCTAACCCTAACCTAAAAACTAACCCTAACCCAAACCCTAACCCAGACTCTATTCCTAACCCTAACCCTAAACCTAACCTTAACCTAAACCCTAAATCAAACCCTAACCCTAAACTTAACCCTAACTCAAACTCTAACCCTAATTCGAACCCTAAACCTAACCCAAACACTAACCAAACCCTAACAATAACCCTAACCCTAACCCTATTCCTAACACTAACCCTAACCCTAACCCTAACCCTAAACCTATTCCTAACCCTAACCCTAAACCCTAACCCTAACCAATACCCTAAACAAAACCTTCACGCTAACCCTAACCCTAACAAAACCCTAACCCTAACCCTAACCCTAACCCTAAACCTAACCAAAAACCTAAACCTAACCCTAACCCTAACTCAAACCCTAACCCTAACCCTAACCCTAACCCAAACCCTAACCCAAATCCTAACCCTAACCCTAACCCTAACCATAAAACTAACTCAAACACTAACCCTAACCCTAACAAAAACCCTAACCCTAAACCTATTCCTAACCCTAACCCTAACCCTGACCCTAACCCTAACCCTATTCCTAACCCTAACCCTAAACCCTAACCCTAACCAATATCCTAAACAAATCCTTCACGCTAACCCTAAACCTAACAAAACCCTAACCCTAAACCTATTCCTAACCCTAACCCTAACCCTGTCCCTAACCCTAACCCTAGTCCTAACTCGAACCCTAAACCCTTACCCTAACCAATAACCAAAACATAACCCTCACGCTAACCCTAAACCTAACCCAAACCCTAACACTAAACCTAACCCTAATCCTAACCCTAACCCAAACCCTAACAATAACCCTAACCCTAACCCTAACCCAAACCGTAACCGTAACGTTAACCCAAACCACAAGTCTAAAGCTAACTTTAATCCTAACAATAACGCTAACCCTAACTCAAACTCTAACCCTTACTCTAACCCTAACTCAAAACCTAAACCTAACCCTAATCCAAACCCTAACCCAAACCCTAACAATAACCCTAACCCTAACCCTAACCCAAAACCTAACCCTAACCCTAACCCAAACCATAACACTAACCCTAACCTTAACCCTAATGCTAAGCCTAAACCTAATTCAAACTCACACCTAACCCTAAACCCAACCCTACCCCAAAACCTAACAATAACACTAACCCAACACTAACTCAAACCCTAACCGTAACCCTAAACCTAACCCTAACCCAAATCCTAACCCTAACACTATCCCTAACCCTAACACTAACCCAAATCCTAACCCTAACCCTAACCCAAACCAAAACCCTAACCCTAACACTATCCCTAACCCTAACCCTAACCCTAATCCTAACCCTAACCCTAACCCTAACACAAACCCAACCTCTAACACTAACCCTAACCCTAACCCAAACCCTAACCCTAAACCTAAACCTAACCCTAACCCTAACTCAGAACCTAACCCTAACCCTTACCCTAACTCAAACCCTAACCCTAACCCTAACCCTAACCCAAACCCTAACCCAAATCCTAAAACTAACCCTAACCCTAACCATAACCCTAACCCTAACCCTAACTCAAACACTAACCCTAACCCTAACAAAAACCCTAACCCTAAACCTAACCCTAACCCTTATCCTAACCCTAAACCTAACACACAAAATAACACTAACCCTAAACCAAACCCTAACCCTAACCCTAACCCTAACCCTAACCCTAACCCAAACCCTAACCCTTACCCAAACCGTAAACCTAAACCTAACCCTAACCCGAATCCTAACCCTAACCCTAACCCAAAAACTAACCCTAACCCAAACCCTAACCCAAACCCTATTCCTAACCCTAACCCTAAACCTAACCTTAAACCAAACCCTAACCCAAACCTTAACGTTAAACTTAACCCTAACTCAAACTCTAACCCTAATTCGAACCCTCAACCTAACCCAAACACTAACCAAACCCTAACAATAACCCTAACCCTAACCCTATTCCTAACACTAACCCTGACCCTAACCCTAACCCTAAACCTATTCCTAACCCTAACCCTAAACCCTAACCCTAACCAATACCCTAAACAAAACTTTCACGCTAACCCTAACCCTAACCCAAACCCTAACCCTAACCCTAAACCTAACCAAAAACCTAAACCTAACCCTAACCCTAACCCTAACCCAAACCCTAACCCTAACACTAACCCTAACCCTAAACCTATTCCTAACCCTAACCCTAAACCCTAACCCTAACCAATACCCTAAACAAAACCTTCACGCTCAACCTAACCCTAACAAAACCCTAACCCTAACCAAAAACTTAACCAAAAACCTAAACCTAACCCTATCCCTAACTCAAACCCTAACCCTAACCCTAACCCTAACCCAAACCCTAACTCTAAATCTAACCCTAACCCTAATCCTAACCCTAACCCTAACCCAAAAACTAACCCTAAGAATAACCCAAACCCTAACCCTAACCCTAACCCTAACCCTAACCCAAACCCTAACACTAACCCAAACCCTAACCCTAACCCTAAACCAAACCAAAACCCTAACCCTAACTCTAATCCTAACCCTAACCCTAACCCTAACCATAACCCTAACCCTAACTCAAACCCTAACCCTAACCCTAACCCAAACCCTAAACCTAAACCTAACCCTAACCATAACCCTAACCCTAACCCTAACCCTAACTCTAATCCTAACCCTAACCCTAACCCTAACCCTAACCCTAACCTTAAACCAAACACTAACCCAAACCCAAACCCAAAACCTATCCCTAACCCTAACCCTAACCCTAACTCAAACGCTAACCCTAACTCTAACCCTAACTCAAAACCTAAACAAAACCCTAATCCAAACCCTAACCCAAAACCTAACAATAACCCTAACCCTAAACCTATTCCTAACCCTAACCCTAACCCTAACCCTAACCCTAACCCTAACCCTATTCCTAACCCTAACCCTAAACCCTTACCCTAACCAATACCCAAAACATAACCCTCACGCTAACCCTAAACCTAACCCAAACCCTAACACTAAACCTAACCCTAACCAAAACCCTAACCCAAACCCTAACCTTAACCCAAACCAAAATCCTAACCCTAACTCTAATCCTAACTCTAACCCTAATCAAAACCCTAACATTAAGCCTAACCCTAACCCTAACCCTATTCCTAACCCTAACCCTAAACCTAACCCTAACCCTATCCCTAACCCTAACACAAACCCTAACAATAATCCTAACCCTAACCCTATTCCTAAACCTAACCCTAACATTAACCCTAATCCTAATCTTAACCCTAACCCTAACCCAAAAACTAACCCTAAACCTAACCCAAACCCTAACCCTAACACTAATCCTAATCCTAACCATAACGCTAACCCTAACTCAAACCCTAACCGTAACCCAAACCCTAACCCTAACACTGACCATAACCCTAATCCTAAACCTAACACTAACCCTAACCCTAACCCTAATCCTAACCCTAACCCAAACAATAACCTTTACCTAAACCCTAAACCTAACCCTATTCCTAACCCTAACCCTAAACCTAACCTTAACCCAAACCCTAACCCAAAACCTAACCCTATCCCTAACTCAAAATGGAACCCTAACTCGAACCCTAACCCTAACCCAAACACTAACCCAAACCCTAAAAATAACCCTAACCCTATTCCTAACACTAACCCTAACCCTAACCCTAACCCTAACCCTAACCCTAACCATATTCCTAACCATAACCCTAAACCCTAAGCCTAACCAATACCCTAAACATAACCTTCACGCTAACCCTAACCCTAAACCAAACCCTAACCCTAAACCTAACCAAAAACCTAAACCTAACACTAACCCAAACCCTAACCCTAACCCTATTCCTAACATTAACCCTAAACCTAAACTTAACCCAAAACCTAACCCAAAACCTAACCCTAAACCTAACCCTAACCATAACCCTAACCCAAACCCTAACCCAAATCCTAACCCTAACCCTAACCCTAACCCTAACTCAAACACTAACCCTAACCCTAACCCAAAACCTAACCCTAAACCTAACCCTAACCCTTATCCTACCCTAAACCTAACTCAAAAAATAACACTAACCCTAAAGCAAACCCTAACCCTAACCCTAACACTTACCCAAACCCTAAACCTAAACCTAACCCTAATCTAATCCTAACCCTAACCCTACCCAAAAACAAACCCTAACTGGAGCCCTAACCCAAACCCTAAACCTAAACCTAACCCTAACCATAACCCTAACCCTAACCCAAACCCTAACACTAACCCAAACCCAAACCCTAACCCTAACCGTAACCAAAACCCTAACCCTAAACCTAACGATAACCCTTACCCAAACACAAAACATAACCCTAACCCGAACCCTAACCCTAACCCTAAACCTAACTTTAACCATAACCCTAACCCTAACCCGAACCCTAAACCTAACCCTAACCCTATCCCTAACCTTAAACCTAACCCAAACCCAAACCCTAAACTTAACCCTAATCGTAAACCTAACCCAAAACCTAACCCTAACCCAAACACTAACATTAACACTAAGCCTAATCCTAACACTATAACTAACCCTAACCCTAACCCTAATCATAACCGAAACCCAAACCCTAACCCTAACCCTAAACTTAACCCTAATGCTAAACCTAATCCTAACTCGAACTCAAACCCTAAACCTAACCCTAACCCTAACCCAAACCCTAACCCTAACCCCAACCCTAATCCTAACTCAAACCCGAACCATAACCATACTTCTAACCCGAACCCAAAACCTAAATCTACCCCTAGCACAAACTCTAACCCAAACCCTAACAATAACCCTAACCCTAACCCTATTCCTAACCCTAACCGTAACCCTAACCCTAACCCTTACCCTATTCCTAACCCTAAACCTAGCCCTAACCTTAGCCCAAACCCTAACCCTAAACCTAACCCTAACCCAAACCCTAATCAAACCCTAACGCTAACCCCCACCCTAACCTTAACACTAATCCTAATCCTAACCCTAAAGCTAACCCTAACTCAAACCCTAACCCTAACCCTAACCCTAACGCAAAAACTAAACCTAACCCTAACCCAAACCCTAACACTAACAGTAATCCTAATCCTAATCCTAACGCTAACCCTAACTCAAACCCTAATCCTAACCCAAACCCTAACCCTAACACTAACCATAACCCTAATCCTAAACCTAACACTAACCCTAACGCTAACACTAACCCTAACGCTAACCCTAACCCTAACCCTAACCCTAACCCAAACCCTAACCCTTACCCAAACCCTAAACCTAAACCTAACCCTAACCCTAATCCTAACCCTAACCCTAACCCAAAAACTAACCCTAACTCGAACCCTAAGCTAAACCCTAATCCAAACCCTAAAGCTAACCCAAACCCTAAACCTAAGCCTATTCCTAACCATAACCCGAAACCCTAACCCTAAGCAATACCCTAAACATAACCTTCACGATAACCCTAAGACTAACCCAAACCCTAACCCTAACCCTAAACCTAACCAAAAACCTAAACTTAACCGTAACCCTAACCCGAACCCAAACCCAAATCCTAACACTAACCCTAACCCTAACACAACCCCAAATCCTAACCCTAACATTAACCCAAACCAAAACCCTAAATCTAACTCTAATCCTAACCCTAACCCTAATCAAAACCCTAACATTAAACCTAACCCAAAACCTAAACCTAACCCTAATCCTAACCCTAAACCAAACCCTAATCCTGACCCTAACCCTAACCCAAAACCTAACCCTAACCCTATTCCTAACCATAACCCTAAACCTAACCTTAACCCAAACACTAACCCAAACAATAACCCAAACCCTATCCCTAACCCTAAACCTAACCCTAACTCAAACTCTAACCCTAACTCAAAACCTAAACCTAACCCTAATCCAAACCCTAACCCAAACCCTAACAATAACCCTAACCCTAACCCTAACCCAAAACCTAACCCTAACCCTAACCCTAACCCTAACCCAAACCATAACACTAACCCTAACCTTAACCCTAATGCTAAGCCTAAACCTAACTCAAACTCAAACCTAACCCTAAACCTAACCCTAACCCAAACCCTAACCCTAACACTAACCTAACCCTAACTCAAACCCTAACCATAACCCTAACCCTAACCCTAACCCAAACCCTAACCCTAACACTAACCCTAACCCTAACACTAACCCAAATCCTAACCCTTACCCTAACCCAAACCAAAACCCTAACCCTAACTCTAACTCTAATCCTAAACCTAACCCTAATCCTAACCCTAACCCTAACCCTAATCCTAACCCTAACCCTAACCCTAACACAAACCCAAACTCTAACACTGACCCTAACCCTAACCCAAACCCTAACCCTAAACCTAAACCTAACCCTAACCCTAACTCAAACCCTAACCCTAAGCCTTACCCTAACTCAAACCCTAATCCTAACCCTAAGCCTAACCCTAACCCAAACCGTAACCCAAATCCTAACCCTAAACCTAACCCTAACCATAACCCTAACCCTAACCCTAACTCAAACACTAACCCTAACCCTAACAAAAACCCTAACCCTAAACCTATCCCTAACCCTTATCCTAACCCTAAACCTAACCCAAAAAATAACACTAACCCTAAACCAAACCCTAACCCTAACCCTAACCCTAACCCTAACCCTAACCCAAACCCTAACCCTTACCCAAACCCTAAACCTAAACCTAACCATAACCCGAATCCTAACCCTAACCCTAACCTAAAAACTAACCCTAACCCAAACCCTAACCCAGACTCTATTCCTAACCCTAACCCTAAACCTAACCTTAACCTAAACCCTAAATCAAACCCTAACCCTAAACTTAACCCTAACTCAAACTCTAACCCTAATTCGAACCCTAAACCTAACCCAAACACTAACCAAACCCTAACAATAACCCTAGCCCTAACCCTATTCCTAACACTAACCCTAACCCTAACCCTAACCCTAAACCTATTCCTAACCCTAACCCTAAACCCTAACCCTAACCAATACCCTAAACAAAACCTTCACGCTAACCCTAACCCTAACAAAACCCTAACCCTAACCCTAAACCTAACCAAAAACCTAAACCTAACCCTAACCCTAACTCAAACCCTAACCCTAACCCTAACCCTAACCCAAACCCTAACCCAAATCCTAACCCTAACCCTAACCCTAACCATAAAACTAACTCAAACACTAACCCTAACCCTAACAAAAACCCTAACCCTAAACCTATTCCTAACCCTAACCCTAACCCTGACCCTAACCCTAACCCTATTCCTAACCCTAACCCTAAACCCTAACCCTAACCAATATCCTAAACAAAACCTTCACGCTAACCCTAAACCTAACAAAACCCTAACCCTAAACCTATTCCTAACCCTAACCCTAACCCTGACCCTAACCCTAACCCTATTCCTAACCCTAACCCTAAACCCTTACCCTAACCAATAACCAAAACATAACCCTCACGCTAACCCTAAACCTAACCCAAACCCTAACACTAAACCTAACCCTAATCCTAACCCTAACCCAAACCCTAACAATAACCCTAACCCTAACCCTAACCCAAACCCTAACCCTAACTTTAACCCAAACCAAAACTCTAAACCTAACTTTAATCCTAACAATAACCCTAACCCTAACTCAAACTCTAACCCTAACTCTAACCCTAACTCAAAACCTAAACCTAACCCTAATCCAAACCCTAACCCAAACCCTAACAATAACCCTAACCCTTACCCTAACCCAAACCCTAACCCTAACCCTAACCCAAACCATAACACTAACCCTAACCTTAACCCTAATGCTAAGCCTAAACCTAATTCAAACTCACACCTAACCCTAAACCTAACCCTAACCCAAACCCTAACCCTAACACTAACCCAACCCTAACTCAAACCCTAACCATAACCCTAAACCTAACCCTAACCCAAATCCTAACCCTAACACTATCCCTAACCCTAACACTAACCCAAATCCTAACCCTAACCCTAACCCAAACCAAAACCCTAACCCTAACTCTAACTCTAATCCTAAACCTAACCCTAATCCTAACCCTAACCCTAACCCTAATCCTAACCCTAAGCCTAACCCTACCACAAACCCAACCTCTAACACTAACCCTAACCCTAACCCAAACCCTAACCCTAAACCTAAACCTAACCCTAACCCTAACTCAAAACCTAACCCTAACCCTTACCCTAACTCAAACCCTAACCCTAACCCTAACCCTAACCCAAACCCTAACCCAAATCCTAAAACTAACCCTAACCCTAACCATAACCCTAACCCTAACCCAAACCCTAACACTAACCCAAACCCTAACCCTAACCCTAAACCAAACCAAAACCCTAACCCTAACTCTAATCCTAACCCTAACCCTAACCCTAACCCTAACCCTAACCCTAACTCAAACCCTAACCCTAACCCTAACCCAAACCCTAAACCTAAACCTAACCCTAACCATAACCCTAACCCTAACCCTAACCCTAACTCTAATCCTAACCCTAACCCTAACCCTAACCCTAACCCTAAGCTTAAACCAAACACTAAGCCAAACCCAAACCCAAAACCTTTCCCTAACCCTAACCCTAACCCTAACTCAAACTCTAACCCTAACTCTTACCCTAACTCAAAACCTAAACAAAACCCTAATCCAAACCCTAACCCAAAACCTAACAATTACCCTAACCCTAAACCTATTCCTAACCCTAACCCTAACCCTAACCCTAACCCTAACCCTAACCCTAACCCTATTCCTAACCCTAACCCTAAACCCTTACCCTAACCAATACCCAAAACATAACCCTCACGCTAACCCTAAACCTATCCCAAACCCTAACACTAAATCTAACCCTAACCAAAACCCTAACCCAAACCCTAACCTTAACCCAAACCAAAACCCTAACCCTAACTCTAATCCTAACTCTAACCCTAATCAAAACCCTAACATTAAGCCTAACCCTAACCCTAACCCTATTCCTAACCCTAACCCTAAACCTAACCCTAACCCTATCCCTAACCCTAACACAAACCCTAACAATAATCCTAACCCTAACCCTATTCCTAAACCTAACCCTAACATTAACCCTAATCCTAATCTTAACCCTAACCCTAACCCAAAAACTAACCCTAAACCTAACCCAAACCCTAACCCTAACACTTATCCTAATCCTAACCCTAACGCTAACCCTAACTCAAACCCTAACCCTAACCCAAACCCTAACCCTAACACTAACCATAACCCTAATCCTAAACCTAACACTAACCCTAACCCTAACCCTAATCCTAACCCTAACCCAAACACTAACCTTTACCTAAACCCTAAACCTAACCCTATTCCTAACCCTAACCCTAAACCTAACCTTAACCCAAACCCTAACCCAAAATCTAACCCTATCCCTAACTCAAAATGTAACCCTAACTCGAACCCTAACCCTAACCCAAACACTAACCCAAACCCTAAAAATAACCCTAACCCTATTCCTAACACTAACCCTAACCCTAACCCTAACCCTAACCCTAACCATATTCCTAACCATAACCCTAAACCCTAAGCCTAACCAATACCCTAAACATAACCTTCACGCTAACCCTAACCCTAAACCAAACCCTAACCCTAAACCTAACCAAAAACCTAAACCTAACACTAACCCAAACCCTAACCCTAACCCTATTCCTAACATTAACCCTAAACCTAAACTTAACCCAAAACCTAACCCAAAACCTAACCCTAAACCTAACCCTAACCATAACCCTAACCCAAACCCTAACCCAAATCCTAACCCTAACCCTAACCCTAACCCTAACTCAAACACTAACCCTAACCCTAACCCAAAACCTAACCCTAAACCTAACCCTAACCCTTATCCTACCCTAAACCTAACTCAAAAAATAACACTAACCCTAAACCAAACCCTAACCCTAACCCTAACACTTACCCAAACCCTAAACCTAAACCTGACCCTAATCTAATCCTAACCCTAACCCTACCCAAAAACAAACCCTAACTGGAGCCCTAACCCAAACCCTAAACCTAAACCTAACCCTAACCATAACCCTAACCCTAACCCAAACCCTAACACTAACCCAAACCCAAACCCTAACCCTAACCGTAACCAAAACCCTAACCCTAAACCTAACGATAACCCTTACCCAAACCCAAAACATAACCCTAACCCGAACCCTAACCCTAACCCTAAACCTAACTTTAACCATAACCCTAACCCTAACCCGAACCCTAAACCTAACCCTAACGCTATCCCTAACCTTAAACCTAACCCAAACCCAAACCCTAAACTTAACCCTAATCGTAACCTAACCCAAAACCTAACCCTAACCCAAACACTAACATTAACACTAAGCCTAATCCTAACACTATAACTAACCCTAACCCTAACCCTAATCATAACCGAAACCCAAACCCTAACCCTAACCCTAAACTTAACCCTAATGCTAAACCTAATCCTAACTCAAACTCAAACCCTAAACCTAACCCTAACCCTAACCCAAACCCTAACCCTAACCCTAACCCTAATCCTAACTCAAACCCTAACCATAACCATAATTCTAACCCGAACCCAAAACCTAAACCTAACCCTAGCACAAACTCTAACCCAAACCCTAACAATAACCCTAACCCTAACCCTATTCCTAACCCTAACCGTAACCCTAACCCTAACCCTAACCCTATTCCTAACCCTAAACCTAACCCTAACCTTAACCCAAACCCTAACCCTAAACCTAACCCTAACCCAAACCCTAATCAAACCCTAACCCTAACCCACACCCTAACCTTAACACTAATCCTAATCCTAACCCTAAAGCTAACCCTAACTCAAACCCTAACCCTAACCCTAACCCTAACCCAAAAACTAAACCTAACCCTAACCCAAACCCTAACACTAACAGTAATCCTAATCCTAATCCTAACGCTAACCCTAACTCAAACCCTAATCCTAACCCAAACCCTAACCCTAACACTAAGCATAACCCTAATCCTAAACCTAACACTAACCCTAACGCTAACCCTAACCCTAACCCTAACCCTAACCCTAACCCTAACCCTAACCCAAACCCTAACCCTTATCCAAACCCTAAACCTAAACCTAACCCTAACCCTAATCCTAACCCTAACCCAAACCCTAACAATAACCCTAACTCGAACCCTAAGCTAAACCCTAATCCAAACCCTAAAGCTAACCCAAACCCTAAACCTAAGCCTATTCCTAACCATAACCCGAAACCCTAACCCTAAGCAATACCCTAAACATAACTTTCACGATAACCCTAAGACTAACCCAAACCCTAACCCTAACCCTAAACCTAACCAAAAACCTAAACTTAACCGTAACCCTAACCCGAACCCAAACCCAAACCCTAACACTAACCCTAACCCTAACACTAACCCAAATCCTAACCCTAACATTAACCCAAACCAAAACCCTAAACCTAACTCTAATCCTAACCCTAACCCTAATCAAAACCCTAACATTAAACCTAACCCAAAACCTAAACCTAACCCTAATCCTAACCCTAAACCAAACCCTAATCCTGACCCTAACCCTAACCCAAACCCTAACCCTAACCCTATTCCTAACCATAACCCTAAACCTAAAATTAACCCAAACACTAACCCAAACAATAACCCAAACCCTATCCCTAACCCTAAACCTAACCCTAACTCAAACTCTAACCCTAACTCAAAACCTAAACCTAACCCTAATCCAAACCCTAACCCAAACCCTAACCCTAACCCAAAACCTAACCCTAACCCTAACCCTAACCCTAACCCAAACCATAACACTAACCCTAACCTTAACCCTAATGCTAAGCCTAAACCTAACTCAAACTCAAACCTAACCCTAAACCTAACCCTAACCCAAACCCTAACCCTAACACTAACCTAACCCTAACTCAAACCCTAACCATAACCCTAACCCTAACCCTAACCCAAACCCTAACCCTAACACTAACCCTAACCCTAACACTAACCCAAATCCTAACCCTAACCCTAACCCAAACCAAAACCCTAACCCTAACTCTAACTCTAATCCTAAACCTAACCCTAATCCTAACCCTAACCCTAACCCTAATCCTAACCCTAACCCTAACCCTAACACAAACCCAACCTCTAACACTGACCCTAACCCTAACCCAAACCCTAACCCTAAACCTAAACCTAACCCTAACCCTAACTCAAACCCTAACCCTAAGCATTACCCTAACTCAAACCCTAATCCTAACCCTAACCCTAACCCTAACCCAAACCGTAACCCAAATCCTAACCCTAAACCTAACCCTAACCATAACCCTAACCCTAACCCTAACTCAAACACTAACCCTAACCCTAACAAAAACCCTAACCCTAAACCTATCCCTAACCCTTATCCTAACCCTAAACCTAACCCAAAAAATAACACTAACCCTAAACCAAACCCTAACCCTAACCCTAACCCTAACCCTAACCCTAACCCAAACCCTAACCCTTACCCAAACCCTAATCCTAAACCTAACCATAACCCGAATCCTAACCCTAACCCTAACCTAAAAACTAACCCTAACCCAAACCCTAACCCAGACTCTATTCCTAACCCTAACCCTAAACCTAACCTTAACCTAAACCCTAAATCAAACCCTTACCCTAAACTTAACCCTAACTCAAACTCTAACCCTAATTCGAACCCTAAACCTAACCCAAACACTAACCAAACCCTAACAATAACCCTAACCCTAACCCTATTCCTAACACTAACCCTAACCCTAACCCTAACCGTAAACCTATTCCTAACCCTAACCCTAAACCCTAACCCTAACCAATACCCTAAACAAAACCTTCACGCTAACCCTAACCCTAACAAAACCCTAACCCTAACCCTAAACCTAACCAAAAACCTAAACCTAACCCTAACCCTAACTCAAACCCTAACCCTAACCCTAACCCTAACCCAAACCCTAACCCAAATCCTAACCCTAACCCTAACCCTAACCATAAAACTAACTCAAACACTAACCCTAACCCTAACAAAAACCCTAACCCTAAACCTATTCCTAACCCTAACCCTAACCCTGAACCTAACCCTAACCCTATTCCTAACCCTAACCCTAAACCCTAACCCTAACCAATATCCTAAACAAAACCTTCACGCTAACCCTAAACCTAACAAAACCCTAACCCTAAACCTATTCCTAACCCTAACCCTAACCCTGACCCTAACCCTAACCCTATTCCTAACCCTAACCCTAAACCCTTACCCTAACCAATAACCAAAACATAACCCTCACGCTAACCCTAAACCTAACCCAAACCCTAACACTAAACCTAACCCTAATCCTAACCCTAACCCAAACCCTAACAATAACCCTAACCCTAACCCTAACCCAAACCCTAACCCTAACTTTAACCCAAACCAAAACTCTAAACCTAACTTTAATCCTAACAATAACCCTAACCCTAACTCAAACTCTAACCCTAACTCTAACCCTAACTGAAAACCTAAACCTAACCCTAATCCAAACCCTAACC
>JAJHUQ010000035.1:7932500-7947500 GCA_035773235.1 Eospalax fontanierii | reverse complement strand
AACACTAACCTTAACCCTAACCCTAACCCTAACCCTAACCCTAACCCTAACCCAAACCAAAACCCTAACCCTAACTCTAATCCTAACCCTAACCCTAATCAAAACCCTTACATTAACCCTAACCCTAACCCTAACCCTATTCCTAACCTTAACCCTAAACCTAACCTTAACCCAAAACCTAACCGTAAATCTAACCCAAACATAACCCTAACTCAAACCCTAACCCTAAGACAAACCCTAACCCTAACACTAACCCTAACCGAAACCCTAACCCTAACACTAACACTTACCCTAAGACTAACGCAAAACCTAACCCTAAACCTAACCGAAACAAAAAGCCTAACCCTAAGTCTAATCCTAACCCTAACCCTAATCCTAACCCTAACTCTAACA
Organism: Eospalax fontanierii; assembly: GCA_035773235.1. Taxonomy (NCBI): domain Eukaryota; kingdom Metazoa; phylum Chordata; class Mammalia; order Rodentia; family Spalacidae; genus Eospalax; species Eospalax fontanierii. The sequence goes on along the minus strand of JAJHUQ010000035.1, from coordinate 7,947,107 downwards.
CTAACCCAAACCCTAAACCAAACCCTAATCCTAACTCTAATCCTAACCCTATTCGTAACCCTAAACCTAACCCTAACCCACACCCAACCCCTAACTCTAACCCTAACCCTAACCGAAACCCTAACTCAAACCCTAACTCTAACCCTAACCCAAACCCTAACCCTAAACCTAACCCTAATCCTTTTCCTAACCCTAACACAAACCCTAACAATAATCCTAACCCTAACCCTATTCCTAAACCTAACCCTAACCCTAACCCTAACCCTAATCCTACTCCTAACCCTAACCCAAAAACTAACCCTAACCCTAACCCAAACCCTAAACCTAACACTAATCCTAATCCTAACCCTAACGCTAACCCTAACTCAAACCCTAACCCTAACCCAAACCCTAACCCTAACACTAACCATAACCCTAATCCTAAACCTAACACTAACCCTAACCCTAACCCTAACCATAACCCTTACCCTAAGCCTTTCCCAAACCCTAACCCTTATCCAAACCCTAAACCTTAACCTTTCCCTAACCCTTATCCTAACCCTAACCCTAAACCTAACCCTAACCCTTACCCTAACCCTAAGCCAAACCCTAATCCTAACCCTAACGCTAACCCAAACCCTAAACCTAACCCTATTCCTAACCCTAACCCTAAACCTAACCTTAACCCAAACCCTAACCCAAAACCTAACCCTAACCCTAACTCAAACTCTAACCCTAACTCGGACCCTAACCCTAACCCAAACACTAACCCAAGCCCTAAAAATAACCCTAGCCCTATTCCTAACACTAAACCTAACCCTAAACCTAACCCTATTCCTAACCCTAACCCTAAACCCTAACCCTAACCAATACCCTAAACATAACCTTCACGAAAACCCTAACCCTAAGCCAAACCCTAACCCTAACCCTAAACCTAACCAAAAACCTAACCCTAACCCTAACCCTAACCCTAACCCAAACCGAACCCCTCACACTAACCCCACCCCTAACACTAACCCAAAACCTAAACCTAACCCAAACCCTAACCGTAACCCTAAACCTAACTCTAATCCTAACCCTAACCCTAATCAAAACCCTAACATTAAAAATAACCCTAAACCTAACCCAAAACCTAAACCTAAACCAAACCCTAACCGTAACCCTAACCCTAACTCAAACACTAACCCTAACCCTAACCCAAACCCTAGCCCTAAACCAAACCCTAACCCTTATTCTAACCCTAAACCTAACCCAAAAAATAACACTAACCCTAAACCAAACCCTAACCCTAACCCTAACCCTAAACCTAACCCAAACCCTAACCCTTACCCAAACCCTAAACCTAAACCTAACCCTAACCCTAATTCTAACCCTAACCCTAACCCAAAAACTAACCCTAACCCGAACCCTAACCCAAACCCTAATCCTAACCCTAACCCTAACCCAAACCCTAACCCTCACCCTATTCCTAACCATAACCCTAAACCTAACCTTAACCCAAACCCCAACCCTAAACCCTAACCCAAACCCTAACCCTAACCCTTACCCTAACCCTAACTCAAACTCTAACCCTAACTCTAACCCTAACCCAAAACCTAAACTTAACCCTAATCCAAACCCTAACCCAAACCCTAACAATAACCCTAACCCTAACCCTATTCCTAACACTAACCCTAACTCTAACCCTAACCTTAACTCTATTCCTAATCCTAACCCTAACCCTAACCCTAACGAATACCCTAAACATAACCCTCACCCTAACCCTAACGCTAACCCAAACCCTAAACCTAACGCTAACCCTAACAAAAACCCTAACCCTAAACCTAAACCTAACCCAAAAACTAACCCTAACTCGAACCCTAAACCAAACCCTAATCCTAAACCTAACCCTAACCCAAACCCTAACCCTAACCCTATTCCTAACCCTAACCCAAACCTTAACCCTAACCCTAACCCTAACCCTAACCCTAACCCAAACCCTAACCCTAACCCTAACCCTAACCCTAACCCTAACACTAACCCTAACCCTAACCCTAACCCTAACCCTAACCCTATTCCTAACACTAACCCTAAACCCTAAGCCTAACCAATACCCTAAACATAACCTTCACCCTAACACTAAGCCTAACCCAAACCCTAACCCTAACCCTAAACCTAACCAAAAACCTAAACCTAACCCTAACCCTGACCCTAACCCTAACCCTAATCCTAACCCTAGCCCTAACCCTAACACAAACCCAACCCCTAACCCTAAACCTAATCAAAACCCTAACATTAAACCTAACCCTAACCCTAACCCAAAACCTAAACCTAACCCTAATCCTAACCCTAACCCTAACCCTAATCCTAACCCTAACCCTAACCCTAACACAAACTCAACCCCTAACCCTAACCCTAACCCTAATCCTAATTCTAACCGGAACCCAAAACATAACCCTAACCTTAACCCTAACCCTAACCCTAAACCTAACATTAACCCTAACCCTAAACCAAACCCTAACTCTAACCCTAAACCTAACCCTAACCCTAATCCTAACCCTATCCCTAACCCTAACACTAACCCTAACCCAAAACCATACCGTAACCACAAGCCTAACTCAAACCCTAACCTTAAACCTAACCCAAACCCAAACCCTAACCCTAACCTTAACCCTAAACCAAACCCTAAACCTAAACCTAACCCTAACCCTAACCTTAACCCTAACCCTATTGCTAATCCTAACCCTAACCCTAACTTTAAACTAAATCCTAACCCAAACCCTAACCCTAACCCTAACCCTAACCCTAAGCCAATCCCTAATCTTAACCCTAATCCTAATCCTAACCCTAACGCTAACCCTAACACAAATTCTAACCCTAACCCAAACCCTAATCCTAACACTAAACCTAACCCTAAGCCTATCCCAAGCCCTTACCCTAGCCCTAATTCTAGTCCTAGCCCAAGCCGTAACCCTAACACTAACCCAAACCATAAACCTAACCCTAACCTTAACCCTAATGCTAACACTAAACCTAATTCAAACTCAAACCCTAACCCTAACCCTAACCCTAACCCTAACCAAAACCCAATCCCTAACACTAACCCTAACCCTAACACTAACCCAAATCCTAACCATAACATTAACCCAAACCAAAAACCTAAACCTAACTCTAATCCTAACCCTAATCCTAATCAAAACCCTAACATTAAACCTAACCCTAAACCTAACCCAAAACCTAAACCTAACCCTAATCATAACCCTAACCCAAACCCTAACCCTAACCCTATTCCTAACATTAACCCTAAACCTAACCTTAACCCAAACCCTAACCCAAACCCTAACCCTAACCCTAACCCTAACCCTAACCCTAACACTATTCCTAACCCTAACCCTAAACCCTTACCCTAACCAATACCTTAACATAACACTCACGCTAACCCTAACCCTAACCCAAACCCTAACACTAATCCTAACCCTAACCCAAACCCTAACCCTAACCCTAACCCTAACCCAAACCAAAACCCTAACCCTAACTCTAATCCTAACCCTAACCCTAATCAAAACCCTTACATTAACCCTAACCCTAACCCGAACCCTATTCCTAACCTTAACCCTAAACCTAACCTTAACCCAAAACCTAACCGTAAATCTAACCCAAACATAAGCCTAACTCAAACCCTAACCCTAAGACAAACCCTAACCCTAACACTAACCCTAACCGAAACCCTAACCCTAACACTAACACTTACCCTAAGACTAACGCAAAACCTAACCCTAAACCTAACCGAAACCAAAAGCCTAACCCTAAGTCTAATCCTGACCCTAACCCTAATCCTAACCCTAACTCTAACACTAACCTAAACCCTAAACCAAACCCTAATCCTAACTCTAATCCTAACCCTAATCGTAACCCTAAACCTAACCCTAACCCACACCCAACCCCTAACTCTAACCCTAACCCTAATGAAACCCTAACTCAAACCCTAACCCTAACCCTAACCCAAACCCTAACCCTAAACCTAACCCTAATCCTTTTCCTAACCCTAACACAAACCCTAACAATAATCCTAACCCTAACCCTATTCCTAAACCTAACCCTAACCCTAACCCTAACCCTAATCCTACTCCTAACCCTAACCCAAAAACTAACCCTAACCCTAACCCAAACCCTAAACCTAACACTAATCCTAATCCTAACCCTAACGCTAACCCTAACTCAAACCCTAACCCTAACCCAAACCCTAACCCTAACACTAACCATAACCCTAATCCTAAACCTAACACTAACCCTAACCCTAACCCTAACCCTAACCCTAACCCTAACACAAACCCTAACCCTTATCCAAACCCTAAACCTAAACCTATCCCTACCCCTAATCCTAACCCTAACCCTAACCCAAAAACTAACCCTAACTCGAACCCTAAGCCAAACCCTAATCCTAACCCTAACGCTAACCCAAACCCTAAACCTAACCCTATTCCTAACCCTAACCCTAAACCTAACCTTAACCCAAACCCTAACCCAAAACCTAACCCTAACCCTAACTCAAACTCTAACCCTAACTCGAACCCTAACCCTAACCCAAACACTAACCCAAACCCTAAAAATAACCCTAACCCTATTCCTAACACTAAACCTAACCCTAAACCTAACCCTATTCCTAACCCTAACCCTAAACCCTAACCCTAACCAATACCCTAAACATAACCTTCACGAAAACCCTTACCCTAAGCCAAACCCTTACCCTAACCCTAAACCTAACCAAAAACCTAACCCTAACCCTAACCCTAACCCTAACCCTAACCCAAACCCAAAAAATAACACTAACCCTAACCCTAACACTAACCCAAATCCTAACCCTAACATTAACCCAAACCAAAATCCTAAACCTAACTCTAATCCTAACCCTAACCCTAATCAAAACCCTAACATTAAAAATAACCCTAAACCTAACACAAAACCTAAACCTAAACCAAACCCTAACCGTAAACCTAACCCTAACTCAAACACTAACCCTAACCCTAACCCAAACCCTAGCCCTAAACCAAACCCTAACCCTTATTCTAACCCTAAACCTAACCCAAAAAATAACACTAACCCTAAACCAAACCCTAACCCTAACCCTAACCCTAAACCTAACCCAAACCCTAACCCTTACCCAAACCCTAAACCTAAACCTAACCCTAACCCTAATCCTAACCCTAACCCTAACCCAAAAACTAACCCTAACCCGAACCCTAACCCAAACCCTAATCCTAACCCTAACCCTAACCCAAACCCTAACCCTAACCCTATTCCTAACCATAACCCTAAACCTAACCTTAACCCAAACCCTAACCCTAAACCCTAACCCAAACCCTAACCCTAACCCTTACCCTAACCCTAACTCAAACTCTAACCCTAACTCTAACCCTAACCCAAAACCTAAACTTAACCCTAATCCAAACCCTAACCCAAACCCTAACAATAACCCTAACCCTAACCCTATTCCTAACACCAACCCTCACTCTTACCCTAACCTTAACTCTATTCCTAATCCTAACCCTAACCCTAACCCTAACGAATACCCTAAACATAACCCTCACCCTAACCCTAACGCTAACCCAAACCCTAAACCTAACGCTAACCCTAACAAAAACCCTAACCCTAAACCTAAACCTAACCCAAAAACTAACCCTAACTCGAACCCTAAACCAAACCCTAATCCTAAACCTAACCCTAACCCAAACCCTAACCCTAACCCTATTCCTAACATTAACCCTAAACCTAACCTTAACCCAAACCCTAACCCAAACCTTAACCCTAACCCTAACCCTAACCCTAACCCTAACCCAAACCCTAACCCTAACCCTAACCCTAACCCTAACCCTAACACTAACCCTAACCCTAACCCTAACCCTAACCCTAACCCTATTCCTAACACTAACCCTAAACCCTAAGCCTAACCAATACCCTAAACATAACCTTCACCCTAACACTAAGCCTAACCCAAACCCTAACCCTAACCCTAAACCTAACCAAAAACCTAAACCTAACCCTAACCCTGACCCTAACCCTAACCCTAATCCTAACCCTAGCCCTAACCCTACCACAACCCCAACCCCTAACCCTAAACCTAATCAAAACCCTAACATTAAACCTAACCCTAACCCTAACCCAAAACCTAAACCTAACCCTAATCCTAACCCTAACCCTAACCCTAATCCTAACCCTAACCCTAACCCTAACACAAACTCAACCCCTAACCCTAACCCTAACCCTAATCCTAATTCTAACCGGAACCCAAAACATAACCCTAACCTTAACCCTAACCCTAACCCTAAACCTAACATTAACCCTAACCCTAAACCAAACCCTAACTCTAACCCTAAACCTAACCCTAACCCTAATCCTAACCCTATCCCTAACCCTAACACTAACCCTAACCCAAAACCATACCGTAACCACAAGCCTAACTCAAACCCTAACCTTAAACCTAACCCAAACCCAAACCCTAACCCTAACCTTAACCCTAAACCAAACCCTAAACCTAAACCTAACCCTAACCCTAACCTTAACCCTAACCCTATTGCTAATCCTAACCCTAACCCTAACTTTAAACTAAATCCTAACCCAAACCCTAACCCTAACCCTAACCCTAACCCTAAGCCAATCCCTAATCTTAACCCTAATCCTAATCCTAACCCTAACGCTAACCCTAACACAAATTCTAACCCTAACCCAAACCCTAATCCTAACACTAAACCTAACCCTAAGCCTATCCCAAACCCTTACCCTAACCCTAATTCTAATCCTAACCCAAACCGTAACCCTAACACTAACCCAAACCATAAACCTAACCCTAACCTTAACCCTAATGCTAACACTAAACCTAATTCAAACTCAAACCCTAACCCTAACCCTAACCCTAACCCTAACCAAAACCCAATCCCTAACACTAACCCTAACCCTAACACTAACCCAAATCCTAACCCTAACATTAACCCAAACCAAAAACCTAAACCTAACTCTAATCCTAACCCTAAACCTAATCAAAACCCTAACATTAAACCTAACCCTAAACCTAACCCAAAACCTAAACCTAACCCTAATCATAACCCTAACCCAAACCCTAACCCTAACCCTATTCCTAACATTAACCCTAAACCTAACCTTAACCCAAACCCTAACCCAAACCCTAACCCTAACCCTAACCCTAACCCTAACCCTAACACTATTCCTAACCCTAACCCTAAACCCTTACCCTAACCAATACCTTAACATAACACTCACGCTAACCCTAACCCTAACCCAAACCCTAACACTAATCCTAACCCTAACCCAAACCCTAACCCTAACCCTAACCCTAACCCAAACCAAAACCCTAACCCTAACTCTAATCCTAACCCTAACCCTAATCAAAACCCTTACATTAACCCTAACCCTAACCCGAACCCTATTCCTAACCTTAACCCTAAACCTAACCTTAACCCAAAACCTAACCGTAAATCTAACCCAAACATAACCCTAACTCAAACCCTAACCCTAAGACAAACCCTAACCCTAACACTAACCCTAACCGAAACCCTAACCCTAACACTAACACTTACCCTAAGACTAACGCAAAACCTAACCCTAAACCTAACCGAAACCAAAAGCCTAACCCTAAGTCTAATCCTGACCCTCACCCTAATCCTAGCCCTAACGCTAACACTAGCCCAAACCCTAAACCAAACCCTAATCCTAACTCTAATCCTAACCCTAATCGTAACCCTAAACCTAACCCTAACCCACACCCAACCCCTAACTCTAACCCTAACCCTAACCGAAACCCTAACTCACACCCTAACCCTAACCCTAACCCAAACCCTAACCCTAAACCTAACCCTAATCCTTTTCCTAACCCTAACACAAACCCTAACAATAATCCTAACCCTAACCCTATTCCTAAACCTAACCCTAACCCTAACCCTAACCCTAATCCTACTCCTAACCCTAACCCAAAAACTAACCCTAACCCTAACCCAAACCCTAAACCTAACACTAATCCTAATCCTAACCCTAACGCTAACCCTAACTCAAACCCTAACCCTAACCCAAACCCTAACCCTAACACTAACCATAACCCTAATCCTAAACCTAACACTAACCCTAACCCTAACCCTAACCCTAACCCTAACCCTAACACAAACCCTAACCCTTATCCAAACCCTAAACCTAAACCTATCCCTACCCCTAATCCTAACCCTAACCCTAACCCAAAAACTAACCCTAACTCGAACCCTAAGCCAAACCCTAATCCTAACCCTAACGCTAACCCAAACCCTAAACCTAACCCTATTCCTAACCCTAACCCTAAACCTAACCTTAACCCAAACCCTAAGCCTAAACCTAACCCTAGGCCTAACTCAAACTCTAACCCTAGGTCGAACCCTAACCCTAGCCCAAACACTAACCCAAGCCCTAGAAATAACCCTAACCCTATTCCTAACACTAAACCTAACCCTAAACCTAACCCTATTCCTAACCCTAACCCTAAACCCTAACCCTAACCAATACCCTAAACATAACCTTCACGAAAACCCTTACCCTAAGCCAAACCCTAACCCTAACCCTAAACCTAACCAAAAACCTAACCCTAACCCTAACCCTAACCCTAACCCTAACCCAAACCCAAAAAATAACACTAACCCTAACCCTAACACTAACCCAAATCCTAACCCTAACATTAACCCAAACCAAAATCCTAAACCTAACTCTAATCCTAACCCTAACCCTAATCAAAACCCTAACATTAAAAATAACCCTAAACTTAACCCAAAACCTAAACCTAACCAAAACCCTAACCGTAACCCTAACCCTAACTCAAACCCTAACCCTAACCCTAACCCAAACCCTAACCCTAAACCTAACCCTAACCCTTATTCTAACCCTAAACCTAACCCAAAAAATAACACTAACCCTAAACCAAACCCTAACCCTAACCCTAACCCTAAACCTAACCCAAACCCTAACCCTTACCCAAACCCTAAACCTAAACCTAACCCTAACCCTAATCCTAACCCTAACCCTAACCCAAAAACTAACCCTAACCCGAACCCTAACCCAAACCCTAATCCTAACCCTAACCCTAACCCAAACCCTAAACCTAACCCTATTCCTAACCATAACCCTAAACCTAACCTTAACCCAAACCCTAACCCTAAACCCTAACCCAAACCCTAACCCTAACCCTTACCCTAACCCTAACTCAAACTCTAACCCTAACTCTAACTCTAACCCAAAACCTAAACCTAACCCTATTCCAAACCCTAACCCAAACCCTAACAATAACCCTAACCCTAACCCTATTCCTAACACTAACCCTAACTCTAACCCTAACCCTAACTCTATTCCTAACCCTCACGTTAACCCTAACCCTAACGAATACCCTAAACATAACCCTCACCCTAACCCTAACCCTAACCCAAACCCTAACCCTAACGCTAACCCTAACAAAAACCCTAACCCTAAAACTAAACCTAACCCAAAAACTAACCCTAACTCGAACCCTAACCCAAACCCTAATCCTAAACCTAACCCTAACCCAAACCCTAACCCTAACCCTATTCCTAACATTAACCCTAAACCTAACCTTAACCCAAACCCTAACCCAAACCCTAACCCTAACCCTAACCCTAACCCTAACCCTAACCCTAACCCAAACCCTAACCCTAACCCTAACCCTAACCCTAAACCTAACCCTAATCTAATCTTAACCCTAACCCTAACCCAAAAACAAACCCTAACTGGAGCCCTAACCCAAACCCTAATCCTAACCCTAACCCTAACCCAAACCCTAACCCTAACCCTATTCCTACCCCTAACCCTAAACCTAACCTTAACTCAAACCCTAACCCACACGCTAACCCTAAACTTAACCCTAACTCAAACTCTAAACCTAACTCCAACGTTAACCCTAACCCAAACACTAACCCAATCCCTAACAATAACCCTAACACTATTCCTAACACTAACCCTAACCCTAACCCTAACCCTAACCCTAACCCTAATCCTATTCCTAACCCTAACCCTAAACCCTAAGCCTAACCAATACCCTAAACATAACCTTCACGCTAACCCTAACCCTAACCCAAACCCTAACCCTAACCCTAAACCTAACCAAAAACCTAAACCTAACCCTAACCCTAACCCAAACCCTAACCCTAACACTAACCCTAACCCTAACACTAACCCAAATCCTAACCCTAACATTAACCCAAACCAAAACCCTAAACGTAACTCTAATCCTAACCCTAACCCTAATCAAAACCCTAACATTAAACCTAACCCTAACCCTAATCCAAAACCTAAACCTAACCCTAATCCTAACCCTAAACCTAACCCTAATCCTAACCCTAACCCTAACCCTAACACAAACCCAACCCCTAACCCTAACCCTAACCCTAATCCTAATTCTAACCTGAACCCAAACCATAACCCTAACCCTAACCCTAACCCTAACCCTAACCCTAAACCTAACCAAAAACCTAAACCTAACCCTAACCCTAACCCTAACCCAAACCCAATCCCTAACACTAACCCTAACCCTAACACTAACCCAAATCCTAACCCTAACATTAACCCAAACCAAAAACCTAAACCTAACTCTAATCCTAACCCTAAACCTAATCAAAACCCTAACATTAAACCTAACCCTAAACCTAACCCAAAACCTAAATCTAACCCTAATCATAACCCTAACCCAAACCCTAACCCTAACCCTATTCCTAACCATAACACTAAACCTAACCTTAACCCAAACACTAACCCAAACCCTAACCCAAACCCTATCCCTAACCCTAACCCTAACACTAACTCAAACTCTAACCCTAACTCTAACCCTAACTCAAAACCTAAACATAACCCTAATCCAAACCCTAACCCAAACCCTAACAATAACCCTAACCCTAACCCTATTCCTAACACTAACCCTAACCCTAACCCTAACCCTAACCCTATTCCTAACACTAACCCTAAACCCTTACCCTAACCAATACCATAAACATAACCCTCACGCTAACCCTAACCCTAACCCAAACCCTAACACTAACCCTAACCCTAACCCAAACCCTAACCCTAACCCTAACCCTAACCCAAACCAAAACCCTAACCCTAACTCTAATCCTAACCCTAACCCTAATCAAAACCCTTACATTAACCCTAACCCTAACCCTAACCCTATTCCTAACCTTAACCCTAAACCTAACCTTAACCCAAAACCTAACCGTAAATCTAACCCAAACATAACCCTAACTCAAACCCTAACCCTAAGACAAACCCTAACCCTAACACTAACCCTAACCGAAACCCTAACCCTAACACTAACACTTACCCTAAGACTAACGCAAAACCTAACCCTAAACCTAACCGAAACCAAAAGCCTAACCCTAAGTCTAATCCTAACCCTAACCCTAATCCTAACCCTAACTCTAACACTAACCCAAACCCTAAACCAAACCCTAATCCTAACTCTAATCCTAACCCTATTCGTAACCCTAAACCTAACCCTAACCCACACCCAACCCCTAACTCTAACCCTAACCCTAACCGAAACCCTAACTCAAACCCTAACTCTAACCCTAACCCAAACCCTAACCCTAAACCTAACCCTAATCCTTTTCCTAACCCTAACACAAACCCTAACAATAATCCTAACCCTAACCCTATTCCTAAACCTAACCCTAACCCTAACCCTAACCCTAATCCTACTCCTAACCCTAAACCAAAAACTAACCCTAACCCTAACCCAAACCCTAAACCTAACACTAATCCTAATCCTAACCCTAACGCTAACCCTAACTCAAACCCTAACCCTAACCCAAACCCTAACCCTAACACTAACCATAACCCTAATCCTAAACCTAACACTAACCCTAACCCTAACCCTAACCCTAACCCTTACACAAACCCTAACCCTTATCCAAACCCTAAACCTAAACCTATCCCTACCCCTAATCCTAACCCTAACCCTAACCCAAAAACTAACCCTAACTCGAACCCTAAGCCAAACCCTAATCCTAACCCTAACGCTAACCCAAACCCTAAACCTAACCCTATTCCTAACCCTAACCCTAAACCTAACCTTAACCCAAACCCTAACCCAAAACCTAACCCTAACCCTAACTCAAACTCTAACCCTAACTCGAACCCTAACCCTAACCCAAACACTAACCCAAACCCTAAAAATAACCCTAACCCTATTCCTAACACTAAACCTAACCCTAAACCTAACCCTATTCCTAACCCTAACCCTAAACCCTAACCCTAACCAATACCCTAAACATAACCTTCACGAAAACCCTTACCCTAAGCCAAACCCTTACCCTAACCCTAAACCTAACCAAAAACCTAACCCTAACCCTAACCCTAACCCTAACCCTAACCCAAACCCAAAAAATAACACTAACCCTAACCCTAACACTAACCCAAATCCTAACCCTAACATTAACCCAAACCAAAATCCTAAACCTAACTCTAATCCTAACCCTAACCCTAATCAAAACCCTAACATTAAAAGTAACCCTAAACCTAACCCAAAACCTAAACCTAACCCAAACCCTAACCGTAACCCTAACCCTAACTCAAACCCTAACCCTAACCCTAACCCAAACCCTAACCCTAAACCTAACCCTAACCCTTATTCTAACCCTAAACCTAACCCAAAAAATAACGCTAACCCTAAACCAAACCCTAACCCTAACACTAACCCTAAACCTAACCCAAACCCTAACCCTTACCCAAACCCTAAACCTAAACCTAACCCTAACCCTAATCCTAACCCTAACCCTAACCCAAAAACTAACCCTAACCCGAACCCTAACCCAAACCCTAATCCTAACCCTAACCGTAACCCAAACCCTAACCCTAACCCTATTCCTAACCATAACCCTAAACCTAACCTTAACCCAAACCCTAACCCTAAACCCTAACCCAAACCCTAACCCTAACCCTTACCCCAACCCTAACTCAAACTCTAACCCTAACTCTAACTCTAACCCAAAACCTAAACCTAACCCAATTCCAAACCCTAACCCAAACCCTAACAATAACCCTAACCCTAACCCTATTCCTAACACTAACCCTAAACCCTAACCCTAACGAATACCCTAAACATAACCCTCACCCTAACCCTAACCCTAACCCAAACCCTAACCCTAACGCTAACCCTAACAAAAACCCTAACCCTAAAACTAAACCTTACCCAAAAACTAACCCTAACTCGAACCCTAACCCAAACCCTAATCCTAAACCTAACCCTAACCCAAACCCTAACCCTAACCCTATTCCTAACATTAACCCTAAACCTAACCTTAACCCAAACCCTAACCCAAACCCTAACCCTAACCCTAACCCTAACCCTAACCCTAACCCAAACCCTAACCCTAACCCTAACCCTAAACCTAACCCTAATCTAATCCTAACCCTAACCCTAACCCAAAAACAAACGCTAACTGGAGCCCTAACCCAAACCCTAATCATAACCCTAACCCTAACCCAAACCCTAACCCTAACCCTATTCCTACACCTAACCCTAAACCTAACCTTAACTCAAACCCTAACCCACACGCTAACCCTAAACTTAACCCTAACTCAAACTCTAAACCTAACTCCAACCTTAACCCTAACCCAAACACTAACCCAAACCCTAACAATAACCCTAACACTATTCCTAACACTAACCCTAACCCTAACCCTAACCCTAACCCTAATCCTATTCCTAACCCTAACCCTAAACCCTAAGCCTAACCAATACCCTAAACATAACCTTCACGCTAACCCTAACCCTAACCCAAACCCTAACCCTAACCCTAAACCTAACCAAAAACCTAAACCTAACCCTAACCCTAACCCAAACCCTAACCCTAACACTAACCCTAACCCTAACACTAACCCAAATCCTAACCCTAACATTAACCCAAACCAAAACCCTAAACGTAACTCTAATCCTAACCCTAACCCTAATCAAAACCCTAACATTAAACCTAACCCTAACCCTAATCCAAAACCTAAACCTAACCCTAATCCTAACCCTAACCCTAACCCTAATCCTAACCCTAACCCTAACCCTAACACAAACCCAACCCCTAACCCTAACCCTAACCCTAATCCTAATTCTAACCTGAACCCAAACCATAACCCTAACCCTAACCCTAACCCTAACCCTAACCCTAAACCTAACCAAAAACCTAAACCTAACCCTAACCCTAACCCTAACCCAAACCCAATCCCTAACACTAACCCTAACCCTAACACTAACCCAAATCCTAACCCTAACATTAACCCAAACCAAAAACCCAAACCTAACTCTAATCCTAACCCTAAACCAAATCAAAACCCTAACATTAAACCTAACCCTAAACCTAACCCAAAACCTAAATCTAACCCTAATCATAACCCTAACCCAAACCCTAACCCTAACCCTATTCCTAACCATAACACTAAACCTAACCTTAACCCAAACACTAACCCAAACCCTAACCCAAACCCTATCCCTAACCCTAACCCTAACACTAACTCAAACTCTAACCCTAACTCTAACCCTAACTCAAAACCTAAACATAACCCTAATCCAAACCCTAACCCAAACCCTAACAATAACCCTAACCCTAACCCTATTCCTAACAC
>JAJHUQ010000035.1:7917500-7927500 GCA_035773235.1 Eospalax fontanierii | reverse complement strand
ACCCTAACCCAAACCCTAACCCTAACACTAACCCTAACCCTAACACTAACCCAAATCCTAACCCTAACATTAACCCAAACCAAAACCCTAAACGTAACTCTAATCCTAACCCTAACCCTAATCAAAACCCTAACATTAAACCTAACCCTAACCCTAATCCAAAACCTAAACCTAACCCTAATCCTAATCCTAACCCTAACCCTAATCCTAACCCTAACCCTAACCCTAACACAAACCCAACCCCTAACCCTAACCCTAACCCTAATCCTAATTCTAACCTGAACCCAAACCATAACCCTAACCCTAACCCTAACCCTAACCCTAACCCTAAACCTAACCAAAAACCTAAACCTAACCCTAACCCTAACCCTAACCCAAACCCAATCCCTAACACTAACCCTAACCCTAACACTAACCCAAATCCTAACCCTAACATTAACCCAAACCAAAAACCTAAACCTAACTCTAATCCTAACCCTAAACCTAATCAAAACCCTAACATTAAACCTAACCCTAAACCTAACCCAAA
This sequence comes from Eospalax fontanierii, assembly GCA_035773235.1. Lineage (NCBI taxonomy): Eukaryota > Metazoa > Chordata > Mammalia > Rodentia > Spalacidae > Eospalax > Eospalax fontanierii. Next base: position 7,926,971 of record JAJHUQ010000035.1, on the reverse strand, counting down.
ACCTAAATCTAACCCTAATCATAACCCTAACCCAAACCCTAACCCTAACCCTATTCCTAACCATAACACTAAACCTAACCTTAACCCAAACACTAACCCAAACCCTAACCCAAACCCTATCCCTAACCCTAACCCTAACACTAACTCAAACTCTAACCCTAACTCTAACCCTAACTCAAAACCTAAACATAACCCTAATCCAAACCCTAACCCAAACCCTAACAATAATCCTAACCCTAACCCTATTCCTAACACTAACCCTAACCCTAACCCTAACCCTAACCCTATTCCTAACACTAACCCTAAACCCTTACCCTAACCAATACCATAAACATAACCCTCACGCTAACCCTAACCCTAACCCAAACCCTAACACTAACCCTAACCCTAACCCAAACCCTAACCCTAACCCTAACCCTAACCCAAACCAAAACCCTAACCCTAACTCTAATCCTAACCCTAACCCTAATCAAAACCCTTACATTAACCCTAACCCTAACCCTAACCCTATTCCTAACCTTAACCCTAAACCTAACCTTAACCCAAAACCTAACCGTAAATCTAACCCAAACATAACCCTAACTCAAAACCTAACCCTAAGACAAACCCTAACCCTAACACTAACCCTAACCGAAACCCTAACCCTAACACTAACACTTACCCTAAGACTAACGCAAAACCTAACCCTAAACCTAACCGAAACCAAAAGCCTAACCCTAAGTCTAATCCTAACCCTAACCCTAATCCTAACCCTAACTCTAACACTAACCCAAACCCTAAACCAAACCCTAATCCTAACTCTAATCCTAACCCTATTCGTAACCCTAAACCTAACCCTAACCCACACCCAACCCCTAACTCTAACCCTAACCCTAACCGAAACCCTAACTCAAACCCTAACTCTAACCCTAACCAAAACCCTAACCCTAAACCTAACCCTAATCCTTTTCCTAACCCTAACACAAACCCTAACAATAATCCTAACCCTAACCCTATTCCTAACCATAACACTAAACCTAACCTTAACCCAAACACTAACCCAAACCCTAACCCAAACCCTATCCCTAACCCTAACCCTAACACTAACTCAAACTCTAACCCTAACTCTAACCCTAACTCTAAACCTAAACATAACCCTAATCCAAACCCTAACCCAAACCCTAACAATAACCCTAACCCTAACCCTATTCCTAACACTAACCCTAACCCTAACCCTAACCCTAACCCTATTCCTAACACTAACCCTAAACCCTTACCCTAACCAATACCATAAACATAACCCTCACGCTAACCCTAACCCTAACCCAAACCCTAACACTAACCCTAACCCTAACCCAAACCCTAACCCTAACCCTAACACAAACCCTAACCCTTATCCAAACCCTAAACCTAAACCTAACCCTAACCCTAATCCTAACCCTAACCCTAACCCAAAAACTAACCCTAACCCGAACCCTAACCCAAACCCCAATCCTAACCCTAACCCCAAACCAAACCCTAAACCTAACCCGATTCCTAACCATAACCCTAAACCTAACCTTAACCCAAACCCTAACCCTAAACCCTAACCCAAACCATAACCCTAACCCTTACCCTAACCCTAACTCAAACTCTAACCCTAACTCTAACCCTAACCCAAAACCTAAACTTAACCCTAATCCAAACCCTAACCCAAACCCTAACAATAACCCTAACCCTAACCCTATTCCTAACACTAACCCTAACTCTAACCCTAACCTTAACTCTATTCCTAATCCTAACCCTAAACCCTAACACTAACGAATACCCTAAACATAACCCTCACCCTAACCCTAACCCTAACCCAAACCCTAAACCTAACGCTAACCCTAACAAAAACCCTAACCCTAAACCTAAACCTAACCCAAAAACTAACCCTAACTCGAACCCTAACCCAAACCCTAATCCTAAACCTAACCCTAACCCAAACCCTAACCCTATCCCTATTCCTAACATTAACCCTAAACCTAACCTTAACCCAAACCCTAACCCTAACCCTAACCCTAACCCAAACCCTAACCCTAACCCTAACCCTAAACCTAACCCTAATCTAATCCTAACCCTAACCCTAACCCAAAAACAAACCCTAACTGGAGCCCTAACCCAAACCCTAATCCTAACCCTAACCCTAACCCAAACCCTAACCCTAAACCTACTCCTACCCCTAACCCTAAACCTAACCTTAACTCAAACCCTAACCCACACGCTAACCCTAAACTTAACCCTAACTCAAACTCTAAACCTAACTCCAACCTTAACCCTAACCCAAACACTAACCCAAACCCTAACAATAACCCTAACACTATTCCTAACCCTAACCCTAACCCTAACCCTAACCCTAACCCTAATCCTATTCCTAACCCTAACCCTAAACCCTAAGCCTAACCAATACCCTAAACATAACCTTCACGCTAACCCTAACCCTAACCCAAACCCTAACCCTAACCCTAAGCCTAACCAAAAACCTAAACGTAACCCTAACCCTAACCCAAACCCTAACCCTAACACTAACCCTAACCCTAACACTAACCCAAATCCTAACCCTAACATTAACCCAAACCAAAACCCTAAACGTAACTCTAATCCTAACCCTAACCCTAATCAAAACCCTAACATTAAACCTAACCCTAACCCTAATCCAAAACCTAAACCTAACCCTAATCCTAACCCTAACCCTAACCCTAATCCTAACCCTAACCCTAACCCTAACACAAACCCAACCCCTAACCCTAACCCTAACCCTAATCCTAATTCTAAACTGAACCCAAACCATAACCCTAACCCTAACCCTAACCCTAACCCTAACCCTAAACCTAACCAAAAACCTAAACCTAACCCTAACCCTAACCCTAACCCAAACCCAATCCCTAACACTAACCCTAACCCTAACACTAACCCAAATCCTAACCCTAACATTAACCCAAACCAAAAACCTAAATCTAACTCTAATCCTAACCCTAAACCTAATCAAAACCCTAACATTAAACCTAACCCTAAACCTAACCCAAAACCTAAATCTAACCCTAATCATAACCCTAACCCAAACCCTAACCCTAACCCTATTCCTAACCATAACACTAAACCTAACCTTAACCCAAACACTAACCCAAACCCTAACCCAAACCCTATCCCTAACCCTAACCCTAACACTAACTCAAACTCTAACCCTAACTCTAACCCTAACTCAAAACCTAAACATAACCCTAATCCAAACCCTAACCCAAACCCTAACAATAATCCTAACCCTAACCCTATTCCTAACACTAACCCTAACCCTAACCCTAACCCTAACCCTATTCCTAACACTAACCCTAAACCCTTACCCTAACCAATACCATAAACATAACCCTCACGCTAACCCTAACCCTAACCCAAACCCTAACACTAACCCTAACCCTAACCCAAACCCTAACCCTAACCCTAACCCTAACCCAAACCAAAACCCTAACCCTAACTCTAATCCTAACCCTAACCCTAATCAAAACCCTTACATTAACCCTAACCCTAACCCTAACCCTATTCCTAACCTTAACCCTAAACCTAACCTTAACCCAAAACCTAACCGTAAATCTAACCCAAACATAACCCTAACTCAAAACCTAACCCTAAGACAAACCCTAACCCTAACACTAACCCTAACCGAAACCCTAACCCTAACACTAACACTTACCCTAAGACTAACGCAAAACCTAACCCTAAACCTAACCGAAACCAAAAGCCTAACCCTAAGTCTAATCCTAACCCTAACCCTAATCCTAACCCTAACTCTAACACTAACCCAAACCCTAAACCAAACCTTAATCCTAACTCTAATCCTAACCCTATTCGTAACCCTAAACCTAACCCTAACCCACACCCAACCCCTAACTCTAACCCTAACCCTAACCGAAACCCTAACTCAAACCCTAACTCTAACCCTAACCAAAACCCTAACCCTAAACCTAACCCTAATCCTTTTCCTAACCCTAACACAAACCCTAACAATAATCCTAACCCTAACCCTATTCCTAAACCTAACCCTAACCCTAACCCTAACCCTAATCCTACTCCTAACCCTAACCCAAAAAATAACCCTAACCCTAACCCAAACCCTAAACCTAACACTAATCCTAATCCTAACCCTAACGCTAACCCTAACTCAAACCCTAACCCTAACCCAAACCCTAACCCTAACACTAACCATAACCCTAATCCTAAACCTAACACTAACCCTAACCCTAACCCTAACCCTAACCCTAACCCTAACCCTAACCCAAACCCTAACCCTTATCCAAACCCTAAACCTAAACGTATCCCTAACCCTAATCCTAACCCTAACCCTAACCCAAAAACTAACCCTAACTCGAACCCTAAGCCAAACCCTAATCCTAACCGTATCGCTAACCCAAACCCTAAACCTAACCCTATTCCTAACCCTAACCCTAAACCTAACCTTAACCCAAACCCTAACCCAAAACCTAACCCTAACCCTAACTCAAACTCTAACCCTAACTCGAACCCTAACCCTAACCCAAACACTAACCCAAACCCTAAAAATAACCCTAACCCTATTCCTGACACTAAACCTAACCCTAAACCTAACCCTATTCCTAACCCTAACCCTAAACCCTAACCCTAACCAATACCCTAAACATAACCTTCACGAAAACCCTAACCCTAAGCCAAACCCTAACCCGAACCCTAAACCTAACCAAAAACCTAACCCTAACCCTAACCCTAACCCTAACCCAAACCGAAACCCTAACACTAACCCTAACCCTAACACTAACCCAAATCCTAACCCTAACATTAACCCAAACCAAAACCCTAAACCTAACTCTAATCCTAACCCTAACCCTAATCAAAACCCTAACATTAAAAATAACCCTAAACCTAACCCAAAACCTAAACCTAACCCAAACCCTAACCGTAACCCTAACCCTAACGCAAACACTAACCCTAACCCTAACCCAAACCCTAACCCTAAACCTAACCCTAACCCTTATTCTAACCGTAAACCTAACCCAAAAAATAACAGTAACCCTAAACCAAACCCTAACCCTAACCCTAACCCTAAACCTAACCCAAACCCTAACCCTTACCCAAACCCTAAACCTAAACCTAACCCTAACCCTAATCCTAACCCTAACCCTAACCCAAAAACTAACCCTAACCCGAACCCTAACCCAAACCCTAATCCTAACCCTAACCCTAACCCAAACCCTAACCCTAACCCTATTCCTAACCATAACCCTAAACCTAACCTTAACCCAAACCCTAACCCTAAAACCTAACCCAAACCCTAACCCTAACCCTTACCCTAACCCTAACTCAAACTCTAACCCTAACTCTAACCCTAACCCAAAACCTAAACTTAACCCTAATCCAAACCCTAACCCAAACCCTAACAATAACCCTAACCCTAACCCTATTCCTAACACTAACCCTAACTCTAACCCTAACCTTAACTCTATTCCTAATCCTAACCCTAAACCCTAACCCTAACGAATACCCTAAACATAACCCTCACCCTAACCCTAACCCTAACCCAAACCCTAAACCTAACGCTAACCCTAACAAAAACCCTAACCCTAAACCTAAACCTAACCCAAAAACTAACCCTAACTCGAACCCTAACCCAAACCCTAATCCTAAACCTAACCCTAACCCAAACCCTAACCCTAACCCTATTCCTAATATTAACCCTAAACCTAACCTTAACCCAAACCCTAACCCAAACCCTAACCCTAACCCTAACAATAACCCTAACCCTAACCCTATTCCTAACACTAACCCTAACCCTAACCCTAACCCTAACCCTATTCCTAACACTAACCCTAAACCCTTACCCTAACCAATACCTTAACATAACCCTCACGCTAACCCTAACCCTAACCCAAACCCTAACACTAAACCTAACCCTAACCCAAACCCTAACCCTAACCCTAACCCTAACCCAAACCAAAACCCTAACCCTAACTCTAATCCTAACCCTAACCCTAATCAAAACCCTTACATTAACCCTAACCCTAACCCGAACCCTATTCCTAACCTTAACCCTAAACCTAACCTTAACCCAAAACCTAACCGTAAATCTAACCCAAACATAACCCTAACTCAAACCCTAACCCTAAGACAAACCCTAACCCTAACACTAACCCTAACCGAAACCCTAACCCTAACACTAACACTTACCCTAAGACTAACGCAAAACCTAACCCTAAACCTAACCGAAACCAAAAGCCTAACCCTAAGTCTAATCCTAACCCTAACCCTAATCCTAACCCTAACTCTAACACTAACCCAAACCCTAAACCAAACCCTAATCCTAACTCTAATCCTAACCCTATTCGTAACCCTAAACCTAACCCTAACCCACACCCAACCCCTAACTCTAACCCTAACCCTAACCGAAACCCTAACTCAAACCCTAACTCTAACCCTAACCCAAACCCTAACCCTAAACCTAACCCTAATCCTTTTCCTAACCCTAACACAAACCCTAACAATAATCCTAACCCTAACCCTATTCCTAAACCTAACCCTAACCCTAACCCTAACCCTAATCCTACTCCTAACCCTAAACCAAAAACTAACCCTAACCCTAACCCAAACCCTAAACCTAACACTAATCCTAATCCTAACCCTAACGCTAACCCTAACTCAAACCCTAACCCTAACCCAAACCCTAACCCTAACACTAACCATAACCCTAATCCTAAATCTAACACTAACCCTAACCCTAACCCTAACCCTAACCCTAACACAAACCCTAACCCTTATCCAAACCCTAAACCTAAACCTATCCCTACCCCTAATCCTAACCCTAACCCTAACCCAAAAACTAACCCTAACTCGAACCCTAAGCCAAACCCTAATCCTAACCCTAACGCTAACCCAAACCCTAAACCTAACCCTATTCCTAACCCTAACCCTAAACCTAACCTTAACCCAAACCCTAACCCAAAACCTAACCCTAACCCTAACTCAAACTCTAACCCTAACTCGAACCCTAACCCTAACCCAAACACTAACCCAAACCCTAAAAATAACCCTAACCCTATTCCTAACACTAAACCTAACCCTAAACCTAACCCTATTCCTAACCCTAACCCTAAACCCTAACCCTAACCAATACCCTAAACATAACCTTCACGAAAACCCTTACCCTAAGCCAAACCATAACCCTAACCCTAAACCTAACCAAAAACCTAACCCTAACCCTAACCCTAACCCTAACCCTAACCCTAACCCAAAAAATAACACTAACCCTAACCCTAACACTAACCCAAATCCTAACCCTAACATTAACCCAAACCAAAATCCTAAACCTAACTCTAATCCTAACCCTAACCCTAATCAAAACCCTAACATTCAAAGTAACCCTAAACCTAACCCAAAACCTAAACCTAACCCAAACCCTAACCGTAACCCTAACCCTAACTCAAACCCTAACCCTAACCCTAACCCAAACCCTAACCCTAAACCTAACCCTAACCCTTATTCTAACCCTAAACCTAACCCAAAAAATAACACTAACCCTAAACCAAACCCTAACCCTAACACTAACCCTAAACCTAACCCAAACCCTAACCCTTACCCAAACCCTAAACCTAAACCTAACCCTAACCCTAATCCTAACCCTAACCCTAACCCAAAAACTAACCCTAACCCGAACCCTAACCCAAACCCTAATCCTAACCCTAACCGTAACCCAAACCCTAACCCTAACCCTATTCCTAACCATAACCCTAAACCTAACCTTAACCCAAACCCTAACCCTAAACCCTAACCCAAACCCTAACCCTAACCCTTACCCTAACCCTAACTCAAACTCTAACCCTAACTCTAACTCTAACCCAAAACCTAAACCTAACCCTATTCCAAACCCTAACCCAAACCCTAACAATAACCCTAACCCTAACCCTATTCCTAACACTAACCCTAAAGCCTAACCCTAACGAATACCCTAAACATAACCCTCACCCTAACCCTAACCCTAACCCAAACCCTAACCCTAACGCTAACCCTAACAAAAACCCTAACCCTAAAACTCAACCTAACCCAAAAACTAACCCTCACTCGAACCCTAACCCAAACCCTAATCCTAAACCTAACCCTAACCCAAACCCTAACCCTAACCCTATTCCTAACATTAACCCTAAACCTAACCTTAACCCAAACCCTAACCCAAACCCTAACCCTAACCCTAACCCTAACCCTAACCCTAACCCAAACCCTAACCCTAACCCTAACCCTAAACCTAACCCTAATCTAATCCTAACCCTAACCCTAACCCAAAAACAAACGCTAACTGGAGCCCTAACCCAAACCCTAATCATAACCCTAACCCTAACCCAAACCCTAACCCTAACCCTATTCCTACCCCTAACCCTAAACCTAACCTTAACTCAAACCCTAACCCACACGCTAACCCTAAACTTAACCCTAACTCAAACTCTAAACCTAACTCCAACCTTAACCCTAACCCAAACACTAACCCAAACCCTAACAATAACCCTAACACTATTCCTAACACTAACCCTAACCCTAACCCTAACCCCAACCCTAATCCTATTCCTACCCCTAACCCTAAACCCTAAGCCTAACCAATACCCTAAACATAACCTTCACGCTAACCCTAACCCTAACCCAAACCCTAACCCTAACCCTAAACCTAACCAAAAACCTAAACCTAACCCTAACCCTAACCCAAACCCTAACCCTAACACTAACCCTAACCCTAACACTAACCCAAATCCTAACCCTAACATTAACCCAAACCAAAACCCTAAACGTAACTCTAATCCTAACCCTAACCCTAATCAAAACCCTAACATTAAACCTAACCCTAACCCTAATCCAAAACCTAAACCTAACCCTAATCCTAACCCTAACCCTAACCCTAATCCTAACCCTAACCCTAACCCTAACACAAACCCAACCCCTAACCCTAACCCTAACCCTAATCCTAATTCTAACCTGAACCCAAACCATAACCCTAACCCTAACCCTAACCCTAACCCTAACCCTAAACCTAACCAAAAACCTAAACCTAACCCTAACCCTAACCCTAACCCAAACCCAATCCCTAACACTAACCCTAACCCTAACACTAACCCAAATCCTAACCCTAACATTAACCCAAACCAAAAACCTAAACCTAACTCTAATCCTAACCCTAAACCTAATCAAAACCCTAACATTAAACCTAACCCTAAACCTAACCCAAAACCTAAATCTAACCCTAATCATAACCCTAACCCAAACCCTAACCCTAACCCTATTCCTAACCATAACACTAAACCTAACCTTAACCCAAACACTAACCCAAACCCTAACCCAAACCCTATCCCTAACCCTAACCCTAACACTAACTCAAACTCTAACCCTAACTCTAACCCTAACTCAAAACCTAAACATAACCCTAATCCAAACCCTAACCCAAACCCTAACAATAACCCTAACCCTAAC
>JAJHUQ010000035.1:7875000-7912500 GCA_035773235.1 Eospalax fontanierii | reverse complement strand
ATTCCTAACCCTAACCCTAAACCCTAAGCCTAACCAATACCCTAAACATAACCTTCACGCTAACCCTAACCCTAACCCAAACCCTAACCCTAACCCTAAACCTAACCAAAAACCTAAACCTAACCCTAACCCTAACCCAAACCCTAACCCTAACACTAACCCTAACCCTAACACTAACCCAAATCCTAACCCTAACATTAACCCAAACCAAAACCCTAAACGTAACTCTAATCCTAACCCTAACCCTAATCAAAACCCTAACATTAAACCTAACCCTAACCCTAATCCAAAACCTAAACCTAACCCTAATCCTAACCCTAACCCTAACCCTAATCCTAACCCTAACCCTAACCCTAACACAAACCCAACCCCTAACCCTAACCCTAACCCTAATCCTAATTCTAACCTGAACCCAAACCATAACCCTAACCCTAACCCTAACCCTAACCCTAACCCTAAACCTAACCAAAAACCTAAACCTAACCCTAACCCTAACCCTAACCCAAACCCAATCCCTAACACTAACCCTAACCCTAACACTAACCCAAATCCTAACCCTAACATTAACCCAAACCAAAAACCTAAACCTAACTCTAATCCTAACCCTAAACCTAATCAAAACCCTAACATTAAACCTAACCCTAAACCTAACCCAAAACCTAAATCTAACCCTAATCATAACCCTAACCCAAACCCTAACCCTAACCCTATTCCTAACCATAACACTAAACCTAACCTTAACCCAAACACTAACCCAAACCCTAACCCAAACCCTATCCCTAACCCTAACCCTAACACTAACTCAAACTCTAACCCTAACTCTAACCCTAACTCAAAACCTAAACATAACCCTAATCCAAACCCTAACCCAAACCCTAACAATAATCCTAACCCTAACCCTATTCCTAACACTAACCCTAACCCTAACCCTAACCCTAACCCTATTCCTAACACTAACCCTAAACCCTTACCCTAACCAATACCATAAACATAACCCTCACGCTAACCCTAACCCTAACCCAAACCCTAACACTAACCCTAACCCTAACCCAAACCCTAACCCTAACCCTAACCCTAACCCAAACCAAAACCCTAACCCTAACTCTAATCCTAACCCTAACCCTAATCAAAACCCTTACATTAACCCTAACCCTAACCCTAACCCTATTCCTAACCTTAACCCTAAACCTAACCTTAACCCAAAACCTAACCGTAAATCTAACCCAAACATAACCCTAACTCAAAACCTAACCCTAACCCAAACCCTAACCCTAAAACTAACCCTAACCCAAACCCTAACCCTAACACTAACACTTACCCTAAGACTAACGCTAAGCCTAACCCTAAACCTAACCCTAACCAAAAGCCTAACCCTAAGCCTAATCCTAACCCTAACCCTAATCCTAACCCTAACTCTAACACTAACCCAAACCCTAAACCAAACCCTAATCCTAACTCTAATCCTAACCCTATTCGTAACCCTAAACCTAACCCTAACCCACACCCAACCCCTAACTCTAACCCTAACCCTAACCGAAACCCTAACTCAAACCCTAACTCTAACCCTAACCAAAACCCTAACCCTAAACCTAACCCTAATCCTTTTCCTAACCCTAACACAAACCCTAACAATAATCCTAACCCTAACCCTATTCCTAACCATAACACTAAACCTAACCTTAACCCAAACACTAACCCAAACCCTAACCCAAACCCTATCCCTAACCCTAACCCTAACACTAACTCAAACTCTAACCCTAACTCTAACCCTCACTCAAAACCTAAACATAACCCTAATGCAACCCGTAACCCAAACCCTAACAATAACCCTAATCCTAACCCTATTCCTAACACTAACCCTAACCCTAACCCTAACCCTAACCCTCTTCCTAACACTAACCCTAAACCCTTACCCTAACCAATACCATAAACATAACCCTCACGCTAACCCTAACCCTAACCCAAACCCTAACACTAACCCTAACCCTAACCCAAACCCTAACCCTAACCCTAACACAAACCCTAACCCTTATCCAAACCCTAAACCTAAACCTAACCCTAACCCTAATCCTAACCCTACCCCTAACCCAAAAACTAACCCTAACCCGAACCCTAACCCAAACCCTAATCCTAACCCTAACCCTAACCCAAACCCTAAACCTAACCCTATTCCTAACCATAACCCTAAACCTAACCTTAACCCAAACCCTAACCCTAAACCCTAACCCAAACCATAACCCTAACCCTTACCCTAACCCTAACTCAAACTCTAACCCTAACTCTAACCCTAACCCAAAACCTAAACTTAACCCTAATCCAAACCCTAACCCAAACCCTAACAATAACCCTAACCCTAACCCTATTCCTAACACTAACCCTAACTCTAACCCTAACCTTAACTCTATTCCTAATCCTAACCCTAAACCCTAACACTAACGAATACCCTAAACATAACCCTCACCCTAACCCTAACCCTAACCCAAACCCTAAACCTAACGCTAACCCTAACAAAAACCCTAACCCTAAACCTAAACCTAACCCAAAAACTAACCCTAACTCGAACCCTAACCCAAACCCTAATCCTAAACCTAACCCTAACCCAAACCCTAACCCTATCCCTATTCCTAACATTAACCCTAAACCTAACCTTAACCCAAACCCTAACCCTAACCCTAACCCTAACCCAAACCCTAACCCTAACCCTAACCCTAAACCTAACCCTAATCTAATCCTAACCCTAACCCTAACCCAAAAACAAACCCTAACTGGAGCCCTAACCCAAACCCTAATCCTAACCCTAACCCTAACCCAAACCCTAACCCTAACCCTATTCCTACCCCTAACCCTAAACCTAACCTTAACTCAAACCCTAACCCACACGCTAACCCTAAACTTAACCCTAACTCAAACTCTAAACCTAACTCCAACCTTAACCCTAACCCAAACACTAACCCAAACCCTAACAATAACCCTAACACTATTCCTAACCCTAACCCTAACCCTAACCCTAACCCTAACCCTAATCCTATTCCTAACCCTAACCCTAAACCCTAAGCCTAACCAATACCCTAAACATAACCTTCACGCTAACCCTAACCCTAACCCAAACCCTAACCCTAACCATAAACCTAACCAAAAACCTAAACCTAACCCTAACCCTAACCCAAACCCTAACCCTAACACCAACCCTAACCCTAACACTAACCCAAATCCTAACCCTAACATTAACCCAAACCAAAACCCTAAACGTAACTCTAATCCTAACCCTAACCCTAATCAAAACCCTAACATTAAACCTAACCCTAACCCTAATCCAAAACCTAAACCTAACCCTAATCCTAACCCTAACCCTAACCCTAATCCTAACCCTAACCCTAACCCTAACACAAACCCAACCCCTAACCCTAACCCTAACCCTAATCCTAATTCTAACCTGAACCCAAACCATAACCCTAACCCTAACCCTAACCCTAACCCTAACCCTAAACCTAACCAAAAACCTAAACCTAACCCTAACCCTAACCCTAACCCAAACCCAATCCCTAACACTAACCCTAACCCTAACACTAACCCAAATCCTAACCCTAACATTAACCCAAACCAAAAACCTAAACCTAACTCTAATCCTAACCCTAAACCTAATCAAAACCCTAACATTAAACCTAACCCTAAACCTAACCCAAAACCTAAATCTAACCCTAATCATAACCCTAACCCAAACCCTAACCCTAACCCTATTCCTAACCATAACACTAAACCTAACCTTAACCCAAACACTAACCCAAACCCTAACCCAAACCCTATCCCTAACCCTAACCCTAACACTAACTCAAACTCTAACCCTAACTCTAACCCTAACTCAAAACCTAAACATAACCCTAATCCAAACCCTAACCCAAACCCTAACAATAATCCTAACCCTAACCCTATTCCTAACACTAACCCTAACCCTAACCCTAACCCTAACCCTATTCCTAACACTAACCCTAAACCCTTACCCTAACCAATACCATAAACATAACCCTCACGCTAACCCTAACCCTAACCCAAACCCTAACACTAACCCTAACCCTAACCCAAACCCTAACCCTAACCCTAACCCTAACCCAAACCAAAACCCTAACCCTAACTCTAATCCTAACCCTAACCCTAATCAAAACCCTTACATTAACCCTAACCCTAACCCTAACCCTATTCCTAACCTTAACCCTAAACCTAACCTTAACCCAAAACCTAACCGTAAATCTAACCCAAACATAACCCTAACTCAAAACCTAACCCTAAGACAAACCCTAACCCTAACACTAACCCTAACCGAAACCCTAACCCTAACACTAACACTTACCCTAAGACTAACGCAAAACCTAACCCTAAACCTAACCGAAACCAAAAGCCTAACCCTAAGTCTAATCCTAACCCTAACCCTAATCCTAACCCTAACTCTAACACTAACCCAAACCCTAAACCAAACCCTAATCCTAACTCTAATCCTAACCCTATTCGTAACCCTAAACCTAACCCTAACCCACACCCAACCCCTAACTCTAACCCTAACCCTAACCGAAACCCTAACTCAAACCCTAACTCTAACCCTAACCAAAACCCTAACCCTAAACCTAACCCTAATCCTTTTCCTAACCCTAACACAAACCCTAACAATAATCCTAACCCTAACCCTATTCCTAAACCTAACCCTAACCCTAACCCTAACCCTAATCCTACTCCTAACCCTAACCCAAAAATTAACCCTAACCCTAACCCAAACCCTAAACCTAACACTAATCCTAATCCTAACCCTAACGCTAACCCTAACTCAAACCCTAACCCTAACCCAAACCCTAACCCTAACACTAACCATAACCCTAATCCTAAACCTAACACTAACCCTAACCCTAACCCTAAGCCAAACGCTAACCGTAACACTATTCCTAAGCATTACACTAAACCTAACGTTTACCCAAACACTAACCCAAACCCTAACCCAAACCCTATCCCTAACCCCAACCCTAACACCAACTCTAACTCTAACCCTAACTCTAACCCTAACTCAAAACCTAAACATAACCCTAATCCAAACCCTAACCCAAACCCTAACAATAATCCTAACCCTAACCCTATTCCTAACACTAACCCTAACCCTAACCCTAACCCTAACCCTATTCCTAACACTAACCCTAAACCCTTACCCTAACCAATACCATAAACATAACCCTCACGCTAACCCTAACCCTAACCCAAACCCTAACACTAACCCTAACCCTAACCCAAACCCTAACCCTAACCCTAACCCTAACCCAAACCAAAACCCTAACCCTAACTCTAATCCTAACCCTAACCCTAATCAAAACCCTTACATTAACCCTAACCCTAACCCTAACCCTATTCCTAACCTTAACCCTAAACCTAACCTTAACCCAAAACCTAACCGTATATCTAACCCAAACATAACCCTAACTCAAAACCTAACCCTAAGACAAACCCTAACCCTAACACTAACCCTAACCGAAACCCTAACCCTAACACTAACACTTACCCTAAGACTAACGCAAAACCTAACCCTAAACCTAACCGAAACCAAAAGCCTAACCCTAAGTCTAATCCTAACCCTACCCCTAATCCTACCCCTAACTCTACCACTAACCCAACCCCTAAACCAAACCCTAATCCTAACTCTAATCCTCACCCTATTCGTAACCCTAAACCTAACCCTAACCCACACCCAACCCCTAACTCTAACCCTAACCCTAACCGAAACCCTAACTCAAACCCTAACTCTAACCCTAACCAAAACCCTAACCCTAAACCTAACCCTAATCCTTTTCCTAACCCTAACACAAACCCTAACAATAATCCTAACCCTAACCCTATTCCTAAACCTAACCCTAACCCTAACCCTAACCCTAATCCTACTCCTAACCCTAACCCAAAAATTAACCCTAACCCTAACCCAAACCCTAAACCTAACACTAATCCTAATCCTAACCCTAACGCTAACCCTAACTCAAACCCTAACCCTAACCCAAACCCTAACCCTAACACTAACCATAACCCTAATCCTAAACCTAACACTAACCCTAACCCTAACCCTAACCCTAACCCTAACCCTAACCCTAACCCAAACCCTAACCCTTATCCAAACCCTAAACCTAAACCTATCCCTAACCCGAATCCTAACCCTAAGCCTAACCCACAAACTAACCCTAACTCGAACCCTAAGCCAAACCCTAATCCTAACCCTAACGCTAACCCAAACCCTAAACCTAACCCTATTCCTAACCCTAACCCTAAACCTAACCTTAACCCAAACCCTAACCCAAAACCTAACCCTAACCCTAACTCAAACTCTAACCCTAACTCGAACCCTAACCCTAACCCAAACACTAACCCAAACCCTAAAAATAACCCTAACCCTATTCCTAACACTAAACCTAACCCTAAACCTAACCCTATTCCTAACCCTAACCCTAAACCCTAACCCTAACCAATACCCTAAACATAACCTTCACGAAAACCCTAACCCTAAGCCAAACCCTAACCCTAACCCTAAACCTAACCAAAAACCTAACCCTAACCCTAACCCTAACCCTAACCCAAACCGAAACCCTAACACTAACCCTAACCCTAACACTAACCCAAATCCTAACCCTAACATTAACCCAAACCAAAACCCTAAACCTAACTCTAATCCTAACCCTAACCCTAATCAAAACCCTAACATTAAAAATAACCCTAAACCTAACCCAAAACCTAAACCTAACCCAAACCCTAACCGTAACCCTAACCCTAACTCAAACACTAACCCTAACCCTAACCCAAACCCTAACCCTAAACCTAACCCTAACCCTTATTCTAACCGTAAACCTAACCCAAAAAATAACAGTAACCCTAAACCAAACCCTAACCCTAACCCTAACCCTAAACCTAACCCAAACCCTAACCCTTACCCAAACCCTAAACCTAAACCTAACCCTAACCCTAATCCTAACCCTAACCCTAACCCAAAAACTAACCCTAACCCGAACCCTAACCCAAACCCTAATCCTAACCCTAACCCTAACCCAAACCCTAACCCTAACCCTATTCCTAACCATAACCCTAAACCTAACCTTAACCCAAACCCTAACCCTAAAACCTAACCCAAACCCTAACCCTAACCCTTACCCTAACCCTAACTCAAACTCTAACCCTAACTCTAACCCTAACCCAAAACCTAAACTTAACCCTAATCCAAACCCTAACCCAAACCCTAACAATAACCCTAACCCTAACCCTATTCCTAACACTAACCCTAACTCTAACCCTAACCTTAACTCTATTCCTAATCCTAACCCTAAACCCTAACCCTAACGAATACCCTAAACATAACCCTCACCCTAACCCTAACCCTAACCCAAACCCTAAACCTAACGCTAACCCTAACAAAAACCCTAACCCTAAACCTAAACCTAACCCAAAAACTAACCCTAACTCGAACCCTAACCCAAACCCTAATCCTAAACCTAACCCTAACCCAAACCCTAACCCTATCCCTATTCCTAACATTAACCCTAAACCTAACCTTAACCCAAACCCTAACCCTAACCCTAACCCTAACCCAAACCCTAACCCTAACCCTAACCCTAAACCTACCCCTAATCTAATCCTAACCCTAACCCTAACCCAAAAACAAACCCTAACTGGAGCCCTAACCCAAACCCTAATCCTAACCCTAACCCTAACCCAAACCCTAACCCTAACCCTATTCCTACCCCTAACCCTAAACCTAACCTTAACTCAAGCCCTACCGCACACGCTAACCCTAAACTTAACCCTAACTCAAACTCTAAACCTAACTCCAACCTTAACCCTAACCCAAACACTAACCCAAACCCTAACAAAAACCCTAACACTATGCCTAACTCTAGCCGTAACCCTAAACCTAACACTAATCCTATTCCTAACCCTAACCCTAAACCCAAAGCGTAAGGAATAACCAAAACATAACCATCACCCTAACCCTAACCAGAACCCAAACCCTAACCCTAACCATAAACCTAACCAAAAACCTAAACCTAACCCTAACCCTAACCCAAACCCTAACCCTAACACTAACCCTAACCCTAACACTAACCCAAATCCTAACCCTAACATTAACCCAAACCAAAACCCTAAACGTAACTCTAATCCTAACCCTAACCCTAATCAAAACCCTAACATTAAACCTAACCCTAACCCTAATCCAAAACCTAAACCTAACCCTAATCCTAACCCTAACCCTAACCCTAATCCTAACCCTAACCCTAACCCTAACACAAACCCAACCCCTAACCCTAACCCTAACCCTAATCCTAATTCTAACCTGAACCCAAACCATAACCCTAACCCTAACCCTAACCCTAACCCTAACCCTAACCCTAAACCTAACCAAAAACCTAAACCTAACCCTAACCCTAACCCTAACCCAAACCCAATCCCTAACACTAACCCTAACCCTAACACTAACCCAAATCCTAACCCTAACATTAACCCAAACCAAAAACCTAAACCTAACTCTAATCCTAACCCTAAACCTAATCAAAACCCTAACATTAAACCTAACCCTAAACCTAACCCAAAACCTAAATCTAACCCTAATCATAACCCTAACCCAAACCCTAACCCTAACCCTATTCCTAACCATAACACTAAACCTAACCTTAACCCAAACACTAACCCAAACCCTAACCCAAACCCTATCCCTAACCCTAACCCTAACACTAACTCAAACTCTAACCCTAACTCTAACCCTAACTCAAAACCTAAACATAACCCTAATCCAAACCCTAACCCAAACCCTAACAATAATCCTAACCCTAACCCTATTCCTAACACTAACCCTAACCCTAACCCTAACCCTAACCCTATTCCTAACACTAACCCTAAACCCTTACCCTAACCAATACCATAAACATAACCCTCACGCTAACCCTAACCCTAACCCAAACCCTAACACTAACCCTAACCCTAACCCAAACCCTAACCCTAACCCTAACCCTAACCCAAACCAAAACCCTAACCCTAACTCTAATCCTAACCCTAACCCTAATCAAAACCCTTACATTAACCCTAACCCTAACCCTAACCCTATTCCTAACCTTAACCCTAAACCTAACCTTAACCCAAAACCTAACCGGAAATCTAACCCAAACATAACCCTAACTCAAAACCTAACCCTAAGACAAACCCTAACCCTAACACTAACCCTAACCGAAACCCTAACCCTAACACTAACACTTACCCTAAGACTAACGCAAAACCTAACCCTAAACCTAACCGAAACCAAAAGCCTAACCCTAAGTCTAATCCTAACCCTAACCCTAATCCTAACCCTAACTCTAACACTAACCCAAACCCTAAACCAAACCCTAATCCTAACTCTAATCCTAACCCTATTCGTAACCCTAAACCTAACCCTAACCCACACCCAACCCCTAACTCTAACCCTAACCCTAACCGAAACCCTAACTCAAACCCTAACTCTAACCCTAACCAAAACCCTAACCCTAAACCTAACCCTAATCCTTTTCCTAACCCTAACACAAACCCTAACAATAATCCTAACCCTAACCCTATTCCTAAACCTAACCCTAACCCTAACCCTAACCCTAATCCTACTCCTAACCCTAACCCAAAAATTACCCCTAACCCTAACCCAAACCCTAAACCTAACACTAATCCTAATCCTAACCCTAACGCTAACCCTAACTCAAACCCTAACCCTAACCCAAACCCTAACCCTAACACTAACCATAACCCTAATCCTAAACCTAACACTAACCCTAACCCTAACCCTAACCCAAACCCTAACCCTAACCCTATTCCTAACCATAACACTAAACCTAACCTTATCCCAAACACTAACCCAAACCCTAACCCAAACCCTATCCCTAACCCTAACCCTACCACTAACTCAAACTCTAACCCTAACTCTAACCCTAACTCAAAACCTAAACATAACCCTAATCCAAACCCTAACCCAAACCCTAACAATAATCCTAACCCTAACCCTATTCCTAACACTAACCCTAACCCTAACCCTAACCCTAACCCTATTCCTAACACTAACCCTAAACCCTTACCCTAACCAATACCATAAACATAACCCTCACGCTAACCCTAACCCTAACCCAAACCCTAACACTAACCCTAACCCTAACCCAAACCCTAACCCTAACCCTAACCCTAACCCAAACCAAAACCCTAACCCTAACTCTAATCCTAACCCTAACCCTAATCAAAACCCTTACATTAACCCTAACCCTAACCCTAACCCTATTCCTAACCTTAACCCTAAACCTAACCTTAACCCAAAACCTAACCGTAAATCTAACCCAAACATAACCCTAACTCAAAACCTAACCCTAAGACAAACCCTAACCCTAACACTAACCCTAACCGAAACCCTAACCCTAACACTAACACTTACCCTAAGACTAACGCAAAACCTAACCCTAAACCTAACCGAAACCAAAAGCCTAACCCTAAGGCTAATCCTAACCCCAACCCAAATCCTAACCCTAACTCTAACACTAACCCAAACCCTAAACCAAACCCTAATCCTAACTCTAATCCTAACCCTATTCGTAACCCTAAACCTAACCCTAACCCACACCCAACCCCTAACTCTAACCCTAACCCTAACCGAAACCCTAACTCAAACCCTAACTCTAACCCTAACCAAAACCCTAACCCTAAACCTAACCCTAATCCTTTTCCTAACCCTAACACAAACCCTAACAATAATCCTAACCCTAACCCTATTCCTAAACCTAACCCTAACCCTAACCCTAACCCTAATCCTACTCCTAACCCTAACCCAAAAATTAACCCTAACCCTAACCCAAACCCTAAACCTAACACTAATCCTAATCCTAACCCTAACGCTAACCCTACCTCAAACCCTAACCCTAACCCAAACCCTAACCCTAACACTAACCATAACCCTAATCCTAAACCTAACACTAACCCTAACCCTAACCCTAACCCTAACCCTAACCCTAACCCTAACCCAAACCCTAACCCTTATCCAAACCCTAAACCTAAACCTATCCCTAACCCTACTCCTAACCCTAACCCTAACCCAAAAACTAACCCTAACTCGAACCCTAAGCCAAACCCTAATCCTAACCCTAACGCTAACCCAAACCCTAAACCTAACCCTATTCCTAACCCTAACCCTAAACCTAACCTTAACCCAAACCCTAACCCAAAACCTAACCCTAACCCTAACTCAAACTCTAACCCTAACTCGAACCCTAACCCTAACCCAAACACTAACCCAAACCCTAAAAATAACCCTAACCCTATTCCTAACACTAAACCTAACCCTAAACCTAACCCTATTCCTAACCCTAACCCTAAACCGTAACCCTAACCAATACCCTAAACATAACCTTCACGAAAACACTAACCCTAAGCCAAACCCTAACCCTAACCCTAAACCTAACCAAAAACCTAACCCTAACCCTAACCCTAACCCTAACCCAAACCGAAACCCTAACACTAACCCTAACCCTAACACTAACCCAAATCCTAACCCTAACATTAACCCAAACCAAAACCCTAAACCTAACTCTAATCCTAACCCTAACCCTAATCAAAACCCTAACATTAAAAATAACCCTAAACCTAACCCAAAACCTAAACCTAACCCAAACCCTAACCGTAACCCTAACCCTAACTCAAACACTAACCCTAACCCTAACCCAAACCCTAACCCTAAACCTAACCCTAACCCTTATTCTAACCGTAAACCTAACCCAAAAAATAACAGTAACCCTAAACCAAACCCTAACCCTAACCCTAACCCTAAACCTAACCCAAACCCTAACCCTTACCCAAACCCTAAACCTAAACCTAACCCTAACCCTAATCCTAACCCTAACCCTAACCCAAAAACTAACCCTAACCCGAACCCTAACCCAAACCCTAATCCTAACCCTAACCCTAACCCAAACCCTAACCCTATCCCTATTCCTAACCATAACCCTAAACCTAACCTTAACCCAAACCCTAACCCTAAAACCTAACCCAAACCCTAACCCTAACCCTTACCCTAACCCTAACTCAAACTCTAACCCTAACTCTAACCCTAACCCAAAACCTAAACTTAACCCTAATCCAAACCCTAACCCAAACCCTAACAATAACCCTAACCCTAACCCTATTCCTAACACTAACCCTAACTCTAACCCTAACCTTAACTCTATTCCTAATCCTAACCCTAAACCCTAACACTAACGAATACCCTAAACATAACCCTCACCCTAACCCTAACCCTAACCCAAACCCTAAACCTAACGCTAACCCTAACAAAAACCCTAACCCTAAACCTAAACCTAACCCAAAAACTAACCCTAACTCGAACCCTAACACAAACCCTAATCCTAAACCTAACCCTAACCCAAACCCTAACCCTAACCCTATTCCTAACATTAACCCTAAACCTAACCTTAACCCAAACCCTAACCCAAACCCTAACCCTAACCCTAACAATAACCCTACCCCTAACCCTATTCCTAACACTAACCCTAACCCTAACCCTAACCCTAACCCTATTCCTAACACTAACCCTAAACCCTTACCCTAACCAATACCTTAACATAACCCTCACGCTAACCCTTACCCTAACCCAAACCCTAACACTAAACCTAACCCTAACCCAAACCCTAACCCTAAACCTAACCCTAACCCAAACCAAAACCCTAACCCTAACTCTAATCCTAACCCTAACCCTAATCAAAACCCTTACATTAACCCTAACCCTAACCCGAACCCTATTCCTAACCTTAACCCTAAACCTAACCTTAACCCAAAACCTAACCGTAAATCTAACCCAAACATAACCCTAACTCAAACCCTAACCCTAAGACAAACCCTAACCCTAACACTAACCCTAACCGAAACCCTAACCCTAACACTAACACTTACCCTAAGACTAACGCAAAACCTAACCCTAAACCTAACCGAAACCAAAAGCCTAACCCTAAGTCTAATCCTAACCCTAACCCTAACCCTAACCCTAACCCTAACCCTAACCCTAACCCTAACCCTAACCCTAACCCTAACCGAAACCCTAACCCTAACACTAACACTTACCCTAAGACTAACGCAAAACCTAACCCTAAACCTAACCGAAACCAAAAGCCTAACCCTAAGTCTAATCCTAACCCTAACCCTAATCCTAACCCTAACTCTAACACTAAACCAAACCCTAAACCAAACCCTAATCCTAACTCTAATCCTAACCCTAATCGTAACCCTAAACCTAACCCTAACCCACACCCAACACCTAACTCTAACCCTAACCCTAACCGAAACCCTAACTCAAACCCTAACCCTAACCCTAACCCAAACCCTAACCCTAAACCTAACCCTAATCCTTTTCCTAACCCTAACACAAACCCTAACAATAATCCTAACCCTAACCCTATTCCTAAACCTAACCCTAACCCTAACCCTAACCCTAATCCTACTCCTAACCCTAACCCAAAAACTAACCCTAACCCTAACCCAAACCCTAAACCTAACACTAATCCTAATCCTAACCCTAACGCTAACCCTAACTCAAACCCTAACCCTAACCCAAACCCTAACCCTAACACTACCCATCACCCTACTCCTAACCCTCACACTAACCCTAACCCTAACCCTAACCCTAACCCTAACACAAACCCTAACCCTTATCCAAACCCTAAACCTAAACCTATCCCTACCCCTAATCCTAACCCTAACCCTAACCCAAAAACTAACCCTAACTCGAACCCTAAGCCAAACCCTAATCCTAACCCTAACGCTAACCCAAACCCTAAACCTAACCCTATTCCTAACCCTAACCCTAAACCTAACCTTAACCCAAACCCTAACCCAAAACCTAACCCTAACCCTAACTCAAACTCTAACCCTAACTCGAACCCTAACCCTAACCCAAACACTAACCCAAACCCTAAAAATAACCCTAACCCTATTCCTAACACTAAACCTAACCCTAAACCTAACCCTATTCCTAACCCTAACCCTAAACCCTAACCCTAACCAATACCCTAAACATAACCTTCACGAAAACCCTTACCCTAAGCCAAACCCTAACCCTACCCCTAAACCTAACCAAAAACCTAACCCTAACCCTAACCCTAACCCTAACCCTAACCCTAACCCATACCCAAAAAATAACACTAACTCTATCCCTAACACTAAGACAAATCCTAACCCTAACATTAACCCAAACCAAAATCCTAAACCTAACTCTAATCCTAACCCTAACCCTAATCAAAACCCTAACATTAAAAGTAACCCTAAACCTAACCCAAAACCTAAACCTAACCCAAACCCTAACCGTAACCCTAACCCTAACTCAAACCCTAACCCTAACCCTAACCCAAACCCTAACCCTAAACCTAACCCTAACACTTATTCTAACACTCACCCTAACCCAAAAAATAACACTAACCCTAAACCAAACCCTAACCCTAACACTAACCCTAAACCTAACCCAAACCCTAACCCTTACCCAAACCCTAAACCTAAACCTAACCCTAACCCTAATCCTAACCCTAACCCTAACCCAAAAACTAACCCTAACCCGAACCCTAACCCAAACCCTAATCCTAACCCTAACCCTAACCCAAACCCTAACCCTAACCCTATTCCTAACCATAACCCTAAACCTAACCTTAACCCAAACCCTAACCCTAAACCCTAACCCAAACCCTAACCCTAACCCTTACCCTAACCCTAACTCAAACTCTAACCCTAACTCTAACTCTAACCCAAAACCTAAACCTAACCCTATTCCAAACCCTAACCCAAACCCTAACAATAACCCTAACCCTAACCCTATTCCTAACACTAACCCTAACTCTAACCCTAACCCTAACTCTATTCCTAACCCTCACCCTAAACCCTAACCCTAACGAATACCCTAAACATAACCCTCACCCTAACCCTAACCCTAACCCAAACCCTAACCCTAACGCTAACCCTAACAAAAACCCTAACCCTAAAACTAAACCTAACCCAAAACTAACCCTAACTCGAACCCTAACCCAAACCCTAATCCTAAACCTAACCCTAACACAAACACTAAACCTAACCCTATTCCTAACATTAACCCTAAACCTAACCTTAACCCAAACCCTAACCCAAACCCTAACCCTAACCCTAACCCTAACCCTAACCCTAACCCAAACCCTAACCCTAACCCTAACCCTAAACCTAACCCTAATCTAATCCTAACCCTAACCCTAACCCAAAAACAAACGCTAACTGGAGCCCTAACCCAAACCCTAATCCTAACCCTAACCCTAACCCAAACCCTAACCCTAACCCTATTACTACCCCTAACCCTAAACCTAACCTTAACTCAAACCCTAACCCACACGCTAACCCTAAACTTAACCCTAACTCAAACTCTAAACCTAACTCCAACCTTAACCCTAACCCAAACACTAACCCAAACCCTAACAATAACCCTAACACTATTCCTAACACTAACCCTAACCCTAACCCTAACCCTAACCCTAATCCTATTCCTAACCCTAACCCTAAACCCTAAGCCTAACCAATACCCTAAACATAACCTTCACGCTAACCCTAACCCTAACCCAAACCCTAACCCTAACCCTAAACCTAACCAAAAACCTAAACCTAACGCTAACCCTAACCCAAACCCTAACCCTAACACTAACCCTAACCCTAACACTAACCCAAATCCTAACCCTAACATTAACCCAAACCAAAACCCTAAACGTAACTCTAATCCTAACCCTAACCCTAATCAAAACCCTAACATTAAACCTAACCCTAACCCTAATCCAAAACCTAAACCTAACCCTAATCCTAACCCTAACCCTAACCCTAATCCTAACCCTAACCCTAACCCTAACACAAACCCAACCCCTAACCCTATCCCTAACCCTAATCCTAATTCTAACCTGAACCCAAACCATAACCCTAACCCTAACCCTAACCCTAACCCTAACCCTAAACCTAACCAAAAACCTAAAACTAACCCTAACCCTAACCCTAACCCAAACCCAATCCCTAACACTAACCCTAACCCTAACACTAACCCAAATCCTAACCCTAACATTAACCCAAACCAAAAACCTAAACCTAACTCTAATCCTAACCCTAAACCTAATCAAAACCATAACATTAAACCTAACCCTAAACCTAACCCAAAACCTAAATCTAACCCTAATCATAACCCTAACCCAAACCCTAACCCTAACCCTATTCCTAACCATAACACTAAACCTAACCTTAACCCAAACACTAACCCAAACCCTAACCCAAACCCTATCCCTAACCCTAACCCTAACACTAACTCAAACTCTAACCCTAACTCTAACCCTAACTCAAAACCTAAACATAACCCTAATCCAAACCCTAACCCAAACCCTAACAATAACCCTAACCCTAACCCTATTCCTAACACTAACCCTAACCCTAACCCTAACCCTAACCCTATTCCTAACACTAACCCTAAACCCTTACCCTAACCAATACCATAAACATAACCCCCACGCCAACCCCAACCCTAACCCAAACCCTAACACTAACCCTAACCCTAACCCAAACCCTAACCCTAACCCTAACCCTAACCCAAACCAAAACCCTAACCCTAACTCTAATCCTAACCCTAACCCTAATCAAAACCCTTACATTAACCCTAACCCTAACCCTAACCCTATTCCTAACCTTAACCCTAAACCTAACCTTAACCCAAAACCTAACCGTAAATCTAACCCAAACATAACCCTAACTCAAACCCTAACCCTAAGACAAACCCTAACCCTAACACTAACCCTAACCGAAACCCTAACCCTAACACTAACACTTACCCTAAGACTAACGCAAAACCTAACCCTAAACCTAACCGAAACCAAAAGCCTAACCCTAAGTCTAATCCTAACCCTAACCCTAATCCTAACCCTAACTCTAACACTAACCCAAACCCTAAACCAAACCCTAATCCTAACTCTAATCCTAACCCTATTCGTAACCCTAAACCTAACCCTAACCCACACCCAACACCTAACTCTAACCCTAACCCTAACCGAAACACTTACTCAAACCCTAACTCTAACCCTAACCCAAACCCTAACCCTAAACCTAACCCTAATCCTTTTCCTAACCCTAACACAAACCCTAACAATAATCCTAACCCTAACCCCATTCCTAAACCTAACCCTAACCCTAACCCTAACCCTAATCCTACTCCTAACCCTAACCCAAAAACTAACCCTAACCCTAACCCAAACCCTAAACCTAACACTAATCCTAATCCTAACCCTAACGCTAACCCTAACTCAAACCCTAACCCTAACCCAAACCCTAACCCTAACACTAACCATAACCCTAATCCTAAAGCTAACACTAACCCTAACCCTAACCCTAACCCTAACCCTAACCCTAACCCTAACCCAAACCCTAACCCTTATCCAAACCCTAAACCTAAACCTATCCCTAACCCTAATCCTAACCCTAACCCTAACCCAAAAACTAACCCTAACTCGAACCCTAAGCCAAACCCTAATCCTAACCCTAACGCTAACCCAAACCCTAAACCTAACCCTATTCCTAACCCTAACCCTAAACCTAACCTTAACCCAAACCCTAACCCAAAACCTAACCCTAACCCTAACTCAAACTCTAACCCAAACTCGAACCCTAACCCTAACCCAAACACTAACCCAAACCCTAAAAATAACCCTAACCCTATTCCTAACACTAAACCTAACCCTAAACCTAACCCTATTCCTAACCCTAACCCTAAACCCTAACCCTAACCAATACCCTAAACATAACCTTCACGAAAACCCTAACCCTAAGCCAAACCCTAACCCTAACCCTAAACCTAACCAAAAACCTAAGCCTACCCCTACCCCTAACCCAAAGCCAAACCGAACCCCTCACACTAACCCCACCCCTAACACTAACCCAAATCCTAAGCCTAACATTAACCCAAACCAAAACCCTAAACCTAACTCTAATCCTAACCCTAACCCTAATCAAAACCCTAACATTAAAAATAACCCTAAACCTAACCCAAAACCTAAACCTAACCCAAACCCTAACCGTAACCCTAACCCTAACTCAAACACTAACCCTAACCCTAAGCCAAACCCTAACCCTAAACCTAACCTTAACCCTTATTCTAACCCTAAACCTAACCCAAAAAATAACATTAACCCTAAACCAAACCCTAACCCTAACCCTAACCCTAAACCTAACCCAAACCCTAACCCTTACCCAAACCCTAAACCTAAACCTAACCCTAACCCTAATCCTAACCCTAACCCTAACCCAAAAACTAACCCTAACCCGAACCCTAACCCAAACCCTAATCCTAACCCTAACCCTAACCCAAACCCTAACCCTAACCCTATTCCTAACCATAACCCTAAACCTAACCTTAACCCAAACCCTAACCCTAAACCCTAACCCAAACCCTAACCCTAACCCTTACCCTAACCCTAACTCAAACTCTAACCCTAACTCTAACCCTAACCCAAAACCTAAACTTAACCCTAATCCAAACCCTAACCCAAACCCTAACAATAACCCTAACCCTAACCCTATTCCTAACACTAACCCTAACTCTAACCCTAACCTTAACTCTATTCCTAATCCTAACCCTAAACCCTAACCCTAACGAATACCCTAAACATAACCCTCACCCTAACCCTAACCCTAACCCAAACCCTAACCCTAACGCTAACCCTAATAAAAACCCTAACCCTAAAACTAAACCTAACCCAAAAACTAAACCTAACTCAAACCCTAACCCAAACCCTAATCCTAAACCTAACCCTAACCCAAACCCTAACCCTAACCCTATTCCTAACATTAACCCTAAACCTAACCTTAACCCAAACCCTAACCCAAACCCTAACCCTAACCCTAACCCTAACCCTAACCCTAACCCAAACCCTAACCCTAACCCTAACCCTAAACCTAACCCTAATCTAATCCTAACCCTAACCCTAACCCAAAAACAAACCCTAACTGGAGCCCTAACCCAAACCCTAATCCTAACCCTAACCCTAACCCAAACCCTAACCCTAACCCTATTCCTACCCCTAACCCTAAACCTAACCTTAACTCAAACCCTAACCCACACGCTAACCCTAAACTTAACCCTAACTCAAACTCTAAACCTAACTCCAACGTTAACCCTAACCCAAACGCTAACCCTAACCCTAACAATAACCCTAACACTATTCCTAACACTAACCCTAACCCTAACCCTAACGTTAACCCTAAACCTAATCCTATTTCTAACCCTAACCCTATACGCTTAGCCTAACCAGTACCCTAAACATAACCTTCACGCTTACCCTAACACTAACCCAAACCCTAACCCTAACCCTAAACCTTACCAAAAACCTAAACCTAACCCTAACCCTAACCCAAACCCTAACCCTAACACTAACCCTAACCCTAACACTAACCCAAATCCTAACCCTAACATTAACCCAAACCAAAACCCTAAACGTAACTCTAATCCTAACCCTAACCCTAATCAAAACCCTAACATTAAACCTAACCCTAACCCTAATCCAAAACCTAAACCTAACCCTAATCCTAACCCTAACCCTAACCCTAATCCTAACCCTAACCCTAACCCTAACACAAACCCAACCCCTAACCCTAACCCTAACCCTAATCCTAATTCTAACCTGAACCCAAACCCTAACCCTAACCCTAACCCTAACCCTAACCCTAACCCTAAACCTAACCAAAAACCTAAACCTAACCCTAACCCTAACCCTAACCCAAACCCAATCCCTAACACTAACCCTAACCCTAACACTAACCCAAATACTAACCCTAACATTAACCCAAACCAAAAACCTAAACCTAACTCTAATCCTAACCCTAAACCTAATCAAAACCCTAACATTAAACCTAACCCTAAACCTAACCCAAAACCTAAATCTAACCCTAATCATAACCCTAACCCAAACCCTAACCCTAACCCTATTCCTAACCATAACACTAAACCTAACCTTAACCCAAACACTAACCCAAACCCTAACCCAAACCCTATCCCTAACCCTAACCCTAACACTAACTCAAACTCTAACCCTAACTCTAACCCTAACTCAAAACCTAAACATAACCCTAAACCAAACCCTAACCCAAACCCTAACAATAACCCTAACCCTAACCCTATTCCTAACACTAACCCTAACCCTAACCCTAACCCTAACCCTATTCCTAACACTAACCCTAAACCCTTACCCTAACCAATACCATAAACATAACCCTCACGCTAACCCTAACCCTAACCCAAACCCTAACACTAACCCTAACCCTAACCCAAACCCTAACCCTAACCCTAACCCTAACACAAACCAAAACCCTAACCCTAACTCTACTCCTCACCCTCACCCTAATCAAAACCCTTACATTAACCCTAACCCTACCCCTAACCCTATTCCTAACCTTAACCCTAAACCTAACCTTAACCCAAAACCTAACCGTATATCTAACCCAAACATAACCCTAACTCAAACCCTAACCCTAAGACAAACCCTAACCCTAACACTAACCCTAACCGAAACCCTAACCCTAACACTAACACTTACCCTAAGACTAACGCAAAACCTAACCCTAAACCTAACCGAAACCAAAAGCCTAACCCTAAGTCTAATCCTAACCCTAACCCTAATCCTAACCCTAACTCTAACACTAACCCAAACCCTAAACCAAACCCTAATCCTAACTCTAATCCTAACCCTATTCGTAACCCTAAACCTAACCCTAACCCACACCCAACCCCTAACTCTAACCCTAACCCTAACCGAAACCCTAACTCAAACCCTAACTCTAACCCTAACCAAAACCCTAACCCTAAACCTAACCCTAATCCTTTTCCTAACCCTAACACAAACCCTAACAATAATCCTAACCCTAACCCTATTCCTAAACCTAACCCTAACCCTACCCCTAATCCTACTCCTAACCCTAACCCAAAAACTAACCCTAACCCTAACCCAAACCCTAAACCTAACACTAATCCTAATCCTAACCCTAACGCTAACCCTAACTCAAACCCTAATCCTAACCCAAACCCTAAACCTAACACTAACCATAACCCTAACCCTAACACTAACCATAACCCTAATCCTAAACCTAACACTAACCCTAACCCTAACCCTAACCCAAACCCTAACCCTAACCCTATTCCTAACCATAACACTAAAACTAACCTTAAGCCAAACACTAACCCAAACCCTAACCCAAACCCTATCCCTAACCCTAACCCTAACACTAACTCAAACTCTAACCCTAACTCTAACCCTAACTCAAAACCTAAACATAACCCTAATCCAAACCCTAACCCAAACCCTAACAATAATCCTAACCCTAACCCTATTCCTAACACTAACCCTAACCCTAACCCTAACCCTAACCCTATTCCTAACACTAACCCTAAACCCTTACCCTAACCAATACCATAAACATAACCCTCACGCTAACCCTAACCCTAACCCAAACCCTAACACTAACCCTAACCCTAACCCAAACCCTAACCCTAACCCTAACCCTAACCCAAACCAAAACCCTAACCCTAACTCTAATCCTAACCCTAACCCTAATCAAAACCCTTACATTAACCCTAACCCTAACCCTAACCCTATTCCTAACCTTAACCCTAAACCTAACCTTAACCCAAAACCTAACCGTAAATCTAACCCAAACATAACCCTAACTCAAAACCTAACCCTAAGACAAACCCTAACCCTAACACTAACCCTAACCGAAACCCTAACCCTAACACTAACACTTACCCTAAGACTAACGCAAAACCTAACCCTAAACCTAACCGAAACCAAAAGCCTAACCCTAAGTCTAATCCTAACCCTAACCCTAATCCTAACCCTAACTCTAACACTAACCCAAACCCTAAACCAAACCCTAATCCTAACTCTAATCCTAACCCTATTCGTAACCCTAAACCTAAACCTAACACACACCCAACCCCTAACTCTAACCCTAACCCTAACCGAAACCCTAACTCAAACCCTAACTCTAACCCTAACCAAAACCCTAACCCTAAACCTAACCCTAATCCTTTTCCTAACCCTAACACAAACCCTAACAATAATCCTAACCCTAACCCTATTCCTAAACCTAACCCTAACCCTAACCCTAACCCTAATCCTACTCCTAACCCTAACCCAAAAATTAACCCTAACCCTAACCCAAACCCTAAACCTAACACTAATCCTAATCCTAACCCTAACGCTAACCCTACCTCAAACGCTAACCCTAACGCAAACCCTAACCCTAGCACTAGCCATAGCCCTAATGCTAAACCTAACACTAACGCTAACCCTAACCCTAACCCTAATCCTAAGCCTAACCCAAACCCAAACCCTAACCCTTATCCAAACCCTAAACCTAAACCTATCCCTAACCCTAATCCTAACCCTAACCCTAACCCAAAAACTAACCCTAACTCGAACCCTAAGCCAAACCCTAATCCTAACCCTAACGCTAACCCAAACCCTAAACCTAACCCTATTCCTAACCCTAACCCTAAACCTAACCTTAACCCAAACCCTAACCCAAAACCTAACCCTAACCCTAACTCAAACTCTAACCCTAACTCGAACCCTAACCCTAACCCAAACACTAACCCAAACCCTAAAAATAACCCTAACCCTATTCCTAACACTAAACCTAACCCTAAACCTAACCCTATTCCTAACCCTAACCCTAAACCCTAACCCTAACCAATACCCTAAACATAACCTTCACGAAAACCCTAACCCTAAGCCAAACCCTAACCCTAACCCTAAACCTAACCAAAAACCTAACCCTAACCCTAACCCTAACCCTAACCCAAACCGAAACCCTAACACTAACCCTAACCCTAACACTAACCCAAATCCTAACCCTAACATTAACCCAAACCAAAACCCTAAACCTAACTCTAATCCTAACCCTAACCCTAATCAAAACCCTAACATTAAAAATAACCCTAAACCTAACCCAAAGCCTAAACCTAACCCAAACCCTAGCCGTGACCCTAACCCTAACTCAAACACTAACCCTAACCCTAACCCAAACCCTAACCCTAAACCTAACCCTAACCCTTATTCTAACCGTAAACCTAACCCAAAAAATAACAGTAACCCTAAACCAAACCCTAACCCTAACCCTAACCCTAAACCTAACCCAAACCCTAACCCTTACCCAAACCCTAAACCTAAACCTAACCCTAACCCTAATCCTAACCCTAACCCTAACCCAAAAACTAACCCTAACCCGAACCCTAACCCAAACCCTAATCCTAACCCTAACCCTAACCCAAACCCTAACCCTAACCCTATTCCTAACCATAACCCTAAACCTAACCTTAACCCAAACCCTAACCCTAAAACCTAACCCAAACCCTAACCCTAACCCTTACCCTAACCCTAACTCAAACTCTAACCCTAACTCTAACCCTAACCCAAAACCTAAACTTAACCCTAATCCAAACCCTAACCCAAACCCTAACAATAACCCTAACCCTAACCCTA
This sequence comes from Eospalax fontanierii, assembly GCA_035773235.1. NCBI lineage: Eukaryota > Metazoa > Chordata > Mammalia > Rodentia > Spalacidae > Eospalax > Eospalax fontanierii. The sequence goes on along the minus strand of JAJHUQ010000035.1, from coordinate 7,888,939 downwards.
TTCCTAACACTAACCCTAACTCTAACCCTAACCTTAACTCTATTCCTAATCCTAACCCTAAACCCTAACCCTAACGAATACCCTAAACATAACCCTCACCCTAACCCTAACCCTAACCCAAACCCTAAACCTAACGCTAACCCTAACAAAAACCCTAACCCTAAACCTAAACCTAACCCAAAAACTAACCCTAACTCGAACCCTAACACAAACCCTAATCCTAAACCTAACCCTAACCCAAACCCTAACCCTAACCCTATTCCTAACATTAACCCTAAACCTAACCTTAACCCAAACCCTAACCCAAACCCTAACCCTAACCCTAACAATAACCCTACCCCTAACCCTATTCCTAACACTAACCCTAACCCTAACCCTAACCCTAACCCTATTCCTAACACTAACCCTAAACCCTTACCCTAACCAATACCTTAACATAACCCTCACGCTAACCCTAACCCTAACCCAAACCCTAACACTAAACCTAACCCTAACCCAAACCCTAACCCTAACCCTAACCCTAACCCAAACCAAAACCCTAACCCTAACTCTAATCCTAACCCTAACCCTAATCAAAACCCTTACATTAACCCTAACCCTAACCCGAACCCTATTCCTAACCTTAACCCTAAACCTAACCTTAACCCAAAACCTAACCGTAAATCTAACCCAAACATAACCCTAACTCAAACCCTAACCCTAAGACAAAACCTAACCCTAACACTAACCCTAACCGAAACCCTAACCCTAACACTAACACTTACCCTAAGACTAACGCAAAACCTAACCCTAAACCTAACCGAAACCAAAAGCCTAACCCTAAGTCTAATCCTAACCCTAACCCTAACCCTAACCCTAACCCTAACCCTAACCCTAACCCTAACCCTAACCCTAACCCTAACCCTAACCGAAACCCTAACCCTAACACTAACACTTACCCTAAGACTAACGCAAAACCTAACCCTAAACCTAACCGAAACCAAAAGCCTAACCCTAAGTCTAATCCTAACCCTAACCTTAATCCTAACCCTAACTCTAACACTAAACCAAACCCTAAACCAAACCCTAATCCTAACTCTAATCCTAACCCTAATCGTAACCCTAAACCTAACCCTAACCCACACCCAACACCTAACTCTAACCCTAACCCTAACCGAAACCCTAACTCAAACCCTAACCCTAACCCTAACCCAAACCCTAACCCTAAACCTAACCCTAATCCTTTTCCTAACCCTAACACAAACCCTAACAATAATCCTAACCCTAACCCTATTCCTAAACCTAACCCTAACCCTAACCCTAACCCTAATCCTACTCCTAACCCTAACCCAAAAACTAACCCTAACCCTAACCCAAACCCTAAACCTAACACTAATCCTAATCCTAACCCTAACGCTAACCCTAACTCAAACCCTAACCCTAACCCAAACCCTAACCCTAACACTAACCATAACCCTAATCCTAAACCTAACACTAACCCTAACCCTAACCCTAACCCTAACACAAACCCTAACCCTTATCCAAACCCTAAACCTAAACCTATCCCTACCCCTAATCCTAACCCTAACCCTAACCCAAAAACTAACCCTAACTCGAACCCTAAGCCAAACCCTAATCCTAACCCTAACGCTAACCCAAACCCTAAACCTAACCCTATTCCTAACCCTAACCCTAAACCTAACCTTAACCCAAACCCTAACCCAAAACCTAACCCTAACCCTAACTCAAACTCTAACCCTAACTCGAACCCTAACCCTAACCCAAACACTAACCCAAACCCTAAAAATAACCCTAACCCTATTCCTAACACTAAACCTAACCCTAAACCTAACCCTATTCCTAACCCTAACCCTAAACCCTAACCCTAACCAATACCCTAAACATAACCTTCACGAAAACCCTTACCCTAAGCCAAACCATAACCCTAACCCTAAACCTAACCAAAAACCTAACCCTAACCCTAACCCTAACCCTAACCCTAACCCTAACCCAAACCCAAAAAATAACACTAACTCAAACACTAACACTAACCCAAATCCTAACCCTAACATTAACCGAAAACAAAATCCTAAACCTAACTCTAATCCTAACCCTAACCCTAATCAAAACCGTAACATTAAAAGTCACCCTAAACCTAACCCAAAACCTCAACCTAACCCACACCCTAACCGTAACCCTAACCCTAACTCCAACCCTAACCCGAACCCTAACCCAAACCCTAACCCTAAACCTAACCCTAACCCTTATTCTAACCCTAAACCTAACCCAAAAAATAACACTAACCCTAAACCAAACCCTAACCCTAACACTAACCCTAAACCTAACCCAAACCCTAACCCTTACCCAAACCCTAAACCTAAACCTAACCCTAACCCTAATCCTAACCCTAACCCTAAAACAAAAACTAACCCTAACCCGAACCCTAACCCAAACCCTAATCCTAACCCTAACCCTAACCCAAACCCCAACCCTAACCCTATTCCTAACCATAACCCTAAACCTAACCTTAACCCAAACACTAACCCTAAACCCTAACCCAAACCCTAACCCTAACCCTTACCCTAACCCTAACTCAAACTCTAACCCTAACTCTAACTCTAACCCAAAACCTAAACCTAACCCTATTCCAAACCCTAACCCAAACCCTAACAATAACCCTAACCCTTACCCTCTTCCTAACCCTACCCCTAACTCTAACCCTAACCCTATCTCTCTTCCTAACCCTCACCCTAAACCCTAACCCTAACGAATACCCTAAACATAACCCTCACCCTAACCCTAACCCTAACCCAAACCCTAACCCTAACGCTAACCCTAACAAAAACCCTAACCCTAAAACTAAACCTAACCCAAAAACTAACCCTAACTCGAACCCTAACCCAAACCCTAATCCTAAACCTAACCCTAACCCAAACCCTAACCCTAACCCTATTCCTAACATTAACCCTAAACCTAACCTTAACCCAAACCCTAACCCAAACCCTAACCCTAACCCTAACCCTAACCCTAACCCTAACCCAAACCCTAACCCTAACCCTAACCCTAAACCTAACCCTAATCTAATCCTAACCCTAACCCTAACCCAAAAACAAACGCTAACTGGAGCCCTAACCCAAACCCTAATCCTAACCCTAACCCTAACCCAAACCCTAACCCTAACCCTATTCCTACCCCTAACCCTAAACCTAACCTTAACTCAAACCCTAACCCACACGCTAACCCTAAACTTAACCCTAACTCAAACTCTAAACCTAACTCCAACCTTAACTCTAACCCAAACACTAACCCAAACCCTAACAATAACCCTAACACTATTCCTAACACTAACCCTAACCCTAACCCTAACCCTAACCCTAATCCTATTCCTAACCCTAACCCTAAACCCTAAGCCTAACCAATACCCTAAACATAACCTTCACGCTAACCCTAACCCTAACCCAAACCCTAACCCTAACCCTAAACCTAACCAAAAACCTAAACCTAACCCTAACCCTAACCCAAACCCTAACCCTAACACTAACCCTAACCCTAACACTAACCCAAATCCTAACCCTAACATTAACCCAAACCAAAACCCTAAACGTAACTCTAATCCTAACCCTAACCCTAATCAAAACCCTAACATTAAACCTAACCCTAACCCTAATCCAAAACCTAAGCCTAACCCTAATCCTAACCCTAACCCTAACCCTAATCCTAACCCTAACCCTAACCCTAACACAAACCCAACCCCTAACCCTAACCCTAACCCTAATCCTAATTCTAACCTGAACCCAAACCATAACCCTAACCCTAACCCTAACCCTAACCCTAACCCTAAACCTAACCAAAAACCTAAACCTAACCCTAACCCTAACCCTAACCCAAACCCAATCCCTAACACTATCCCTAACCCTTACACTAACCCAAAACCTAACCCTAACATTAACCCAAACCAAAAAACTAAACCTAACTCAAATCCTAACCCTAAACCTAATCAAAACCCTAACATTAAACCTAACCCTAAACCTAACCCAAAACCTAAATCTAACCCTAATCATAACCCTAACCCAAACCCTAACCCTAACCCTATTCCTAACCATAACACTAAACCTAACCTTAACCCAAACACTAACCCAAACCCTAACCCAAACCCTATCCCTAACCCTAACCCTAACACTAACTCAAACTCTAACCCTAACTCTAACCCTAACTCAAAACCTAAACATAACCCTAATCCAAACCCTAACCCAAACCCTAACAATAACCCTAACCCTAACCCTATTCCTAACACTGACCCTAACCGTAACCCTAACCCTAACCCTATTCCTAACACTAACCCTAAACCCTTACCCTAACCAATACCATAAACATAACCCTCACGCTAACCCTAACCCTAACCCAAACCCTAACACTAACCCTAACCCTAACCCAAACCCTAACCCTAACCCTAACCCTAACCCAAACCAAAACCCTAACCCTAACTCTAATCCTAACCCTAACCCTAATCAAAACCCTTACATTAACCCTAACCCTAACCCTAACCCTATTCCTAACCTTAACCCTAAACCTAACCTTAACCCAAAACCTAACCGTACATCTAACCCAAACATAACCCTAACTCAAACCCTAACCCTAAGACAAACCCTAACCCTAACACTAACCCTAACCGAAACCCTAACCCTAACACTAACACTTACCCTAAGACTAACGCAAAACCTAACCCTAAACCTAACCGAAACCAAAAGCCTAACCCTAAGTCTAATCCTAACCCTAACCCTAATCCTAACCCTAACTCTAACACTAACCCAAACCCTAAACCAAACCCTAATCCTAACTCTAATCCTAACCCTATTCGTAACCCTAAACCTAACCCTAACCCACACCCAACACCTAACTCTAACCCTTACCCTAACCGATACACTAACTCAAACCCTAACTCTAACCCTAACCCAAACCCTTACCCTTAACCTTACCCTAATCCTTTTCCTAACCCTAACACAAACCCTAACAATAAGCCTAACCCTAACCCCATTCCTAAACCTAACCCTAACCCTAACCCTAACCCTAATCCTACTCCTAACCCTAACCCAAAAACTAACCCTAACCCTAACCCAAACCCTAAACCTAACACTAATCCTAATCCTAACCCTAACGCTAACCCTAACTCAAACCCTAACCCTAACCCAAACCCTAACCCTAACACTAACCATAACCCTAATCCTAAAGCTAACACTAACCCTAACCCTAACCCTAACCCTAACCCTAACCCTAACCCTAACCCAAACCCTAACCCTTATCCAAACCCTAAACCTAAACCTATCCCTAACCCTACTCCTAACCCTAACCCTAACCCAAAAACTAACCCTAACTCGAACCCTAAGCCAAACCCTAATCCTAACCCTAACGCTAACCCAAACCCTAAACCTAACCCTATTCCTAACCCTAACCCTAAACCTAACCTTAACCCAAACCCTAACCCAAAACCTAACCCTAACCCTAACTCAAACTCTAACCCAAACTCGAACCCTAACCCTAACCCAAACACTAACCCAAACCCTAAAAATAACCCTAACCCTATTCCTAACACTAAACCTAACCCTAAACCTAACCCTATTCCTAACCCTAACCCTAAACCCTAACCCTAACCAATACCCTAAACATAACCTTCACGAAAACCCTAACCCTAAGCCAAACCCTAACCCTAACCCTAAACCTAACCAAAAACCTAACCCTAACCCTAACCCTAACCCTAACCCAAACCGAAACCCTAACACTAACCCTAACCCTAACACTAACCCAAATCCTAACCCTAACATTAACCCAAACCAAAACCCTAAACCTAACTCTAATCCTAACCCTAACCCTAATCAAAACCCTAACATTAAAAATAACCCTAAACCTAACCCAAAACCTAAACCTAACCCAAACCCTAACCGTAACCCTAACCCTAACTCAAACACTAACCCTAACCCTAAGCCAAACCCTAACCCTAAACCTAACCCTAACCCTTATTCTAACCCTAAACCTAACCCAAAAAATAACATTAACCCTAAACCAAACCCTAACCCTAACCCTAACCCTAAACCTAACCCAAACCCTAACCCTTACCCAAACCCTAAACCTAAACCTAACCCTAACCCTAATCCTAACCCTAACCCTAACCCAAAAACTAACCCTAACCCGAACCCTAACCCAAACCCTAATCCTAACCCTAACCCTAACCCAAACCCTAACCCTAACCCTATTCCTAACCATAACCCTAAACCTAACCTTAACCCAAACCCTAACCCTAAACCCTAACCCAAACCCTAACCCTAACCCTTACCCTAACCCTAACTCAAACTCTAACCCTAACTCTAACCCTAACCCAAAACCTAAACTTAACCCTAATCCAAACCCTAACCCAAACCCTAACAATAACCCTAACCCTAACCCTATTCCTAACACTAACCCTAACTCTAACCCTAACCTTAACTCTGTTCCTAATCCTAACCCTAAACCCTAACCCTAACGAATACCCTAAACATAACCCTCACCCTAACCCTAACCCTAACCCAAACCCTAACCCTAACGCTAACCCTAATAAAAACCCTAACCCTAAAACTAAACCTAACCCAAAAACTAAACCTAACTCAAACCCTAACCCAAACCCTAATCCTAAACCTAACCCTAACCCAAACCCTAACCCTAACCCTATTCCTAACATTAACCCTAAACCTAACCTTAACCCAAACCCTAACCCAAACCCTAACCCTAACCCTAACCCTAACCCTAACCCTAACCCAAACCCTAACCCTAACCCTAACCCTAAACCTAACCCTAATCTAATCCTAACCCTAACCCTAACCCAAAAACAAACCCTAACTGGAGCCCTAACCCAAACCCTAATCCTAACCCTAACCCTAACCCAAACCCTAACCCTAACCCTATTCCTACCCCTAACCCTAAACCTAACCTTAACTCAAACCCTAACCCACACGCTAACCCTAAACTTAACCCTAACTCAAACTCTAAACCTAACTCCAACCTTAACCCTAACCCAAACACTAACCCAAACCCTAACAATAACCCTAACACTATTCCTAACACTAACCCTAACCCTAACCCTAACCCTAACCCTAATCCTATTTCTAACCCTAACCCTAAACCCTAAGCCTAACCAATACCCTAAACATAACCTTCACGCTAACCCTAACCCTAACCCAAACCCTAACCCTAACCCTAAACCTAACCAAAAACCTAAACCTAACCCTAACCCTAACCCAAACCCTAACCCTAACACTAACCCTAACCCTAACACTAACCCAAATCCTAACCCTAACATTAACCCAAACCAAAACCCTAAACGTAACTCTAATCCTAACCCTAACCCTAATCAAAACCCTAACATTAAACCTAACCCTAACCCTAATCCAAAACCTAAACCTAACCCTAATCCTAACCCTAACCCTAACCCTAATCCTAACCCTAACCCTAACCCTAACACAAACCCAACCCCTAACCCTAACCCTAACCCTAATCCTAATTCTAACCTGAACCCAAACCATAACCCTAACCCTAACCCTAACCCTAACCCTAACCCTAAACCTAACCAAAAACCTAAACCTAACCCTAACCCTAACCCTAACCCAAACCCAATCCCTAACACTAACCCTAACCCTAACACTAACCCAAATACTAACCCTAACATTAACCCAAACCAAAAACCTAAACCTAACTCTAATCCTAACCCTAAACCTAATCAAAACCCTAACATTAAACCTAACCCTAAACCTAACCCAAAACCTAAATCTAACCCTAATCATACCCCTACCCCAAACCCTAACCCTAACCCTATTCCTAACCATAACACTAAACCTAACCTTAACCCAAACACTAACCCAAACCCTAACCCAAACCCTATCCCTAACCCTAACCCTAACACTAACTCAAACTCTAACCCTAACTCTAACCCTAACTCAAAACCTAAACATAACCCTAAACCAAACCCTAACCCAAACCCTAACAATAACCCTAACCCTAACCCTATTCCTAACACTAACCCTAACCCTAACCCTAACCCTAACCCTATTCCTAACACTAACCCTAAACCCTTACCCTAACCAATACCATAAACATAACCCTCACGCTAACCCTAACCCTAACCCAAACCCTAACACTAACCCTAACCCTAACCCAAACCCTAACCCTAACCCTAACCCTAACACAAACCAAAACCCTAACCCTAACTCTAATCCTAACCCTAACCCTAATCAAAACCCTTACATTAACCCTAACCCTAACCCTAACCCTATTCCTAACCTTAACCCTAAACCTAACCTTAACCCAAAACCTAACCGTAAATCTAACCCAAACATAACCCTAACTCAAACCCTTACCCTAAGACAAACCCTAACCCTAACACTAACCCTACCCGAAACCCTAACCCTAACACTAACACTTACCCTAAGACTAACGCAAAACCTAACCCTAAACCTACCCGAAACCAAAAGCCTAACCCTAAGTCTAATCCTAACCCTAACCCTAATCCTAACCCTAACTCTAACACTAACCCAAACCCTAAACCATACCCTAAGCCTAACTCTAATCCTACCCCTAGTCGTAGCCCTAAACCTAACCCTAGCCCACACCCAACCCCTAACTCTAGCCCTAACCCTAACCGAAACCCTAACTCAAACCCTAACTCTAACCCTAACCAAAACCCTAACCCTAAACCTAACCCTAATCCTTTTCCTAACCCTAACACAAACCCTAACAATAATCCTAACCCTAACCCTATTCCTAAACCTAACCCTAACCCTAACCCTAATCCTACTCCTAACCCTAACCCAAAAACTAACCCTAACCCTAACCCAAACCCTAAACCTAACACTAATCCTAATCCTAACCCTAACGCTAACCCTAACTCAAACCCTAATCCTAACCCAAACCCTAACCCTAACACTAACCATAACCCTAATCCTAAACCTAAAACTAACCCTAACCCTAACCCTAACCCTAACCCTAACCCTAACCCTAACCCAAACCCTAACCCTTATCCAAGCCCTAAACCTAAACCTATCCCTAACCCTAATCCTAACCCTAAACCTAACCCAAAAACTAACCCTAACTCGAACCCTAAGCCAAACCCTAATCCTAACCCTAACGCTAACCCAAACCCTAAACCTAACCCTATTCCTAACCCTAACCCTAAACCTAACCTTAACCCAAACCCTAACCCAAAACCTAACCCTAACCCTAACTCAAACTCTAACCCTAACTCGAACCCTAACCCTAACCCAAACACTAACCCAAACCCTAAAAATAACCCTAACCCTATTCCTAACACTAAACCTAACCCTAAACCTAACCCTATTCCTAACCCTAACCCTAAACCCTAACCCTAACCAATACCCTAAACATAACCTTCACGAAAACCCTAACCCTAAGCCAAACCCTAACCCTAACCCTATACCTAACCAAAAACCTAACCCTAACCCTAACCCTAACCCTAACCCAAACCGAAACCCTAACACTAACCCTAACCCTAACACTAACCCAAATCCTAACCCTAACATTAACCCAAACCAAAACTCTAAACCTAACTCTAATCCTAACCCTAACCCTAATCAAAACCCTAACATTAAAAATAACCCTAAACCTAACCCAAAACCTAAACCTAACCCAAACCCTAACCGTAACCCTAACCCTAACTCAAACACTAACCCTAACCCTAACACAAACCCTAACCCTAAACCTAACCCTAACCCTTATTCTAACCCTAAACCTAACCCAAAAAATAACACTAACCCTAAACCAAACCCTAACCCTAACCCTAACCCTAAACCTAACCCAAACCCTAACCCTTACCCAAACCCTAAACCTAAACCTAACCCTAACCCTAATCCTAACCCTAACCCTAACCCAAAAACTAACCCTAACCCGAACCCTAACCCAAACCCTAATCCTAACCCTAACCCTAACCCAAACCCTAACCCTAACCCTATTCCTAACCATAACCCTAAACCTAACCTTAACCCAAACCCTAACCCTAAACCCTAACCCAAACCCTAACCCTAACCCTTACCCTAACCCTAACTCAAACTCTAACCCTAACTCTAACCCTAACCCAAAACCTAAACTTAACCCTAATCCAAACCCTAACCCAAACCCTAACAATAACCCTAACCCTAACCCTATTCCTAACACTAACCCTAACTCTAACCCTAACCTTAACTCTATTCCTAATCCTAACCCTAAACCCTAACCCTAACGAATACCCTAAACATAACCCTCACCCTAACCCTAACCCTAACCCAAACCCTAAACCTAACGCTAACCCTAACAAAAACCCCGACCCTAAACCTAAACCTAACCCAAAAACTAACCCTAACTCGAACCCTAACCCAAACCCTAATCCTAAACCTAAACCTAACCCAAACCCTAACCCTAACCCTATTCCTAACATTAACCCTAAACCTAACCTTAACCCAAACCCTAACCCTAACCCTAACCCTAACCCAAACCCTAACCCTAACCCTAACCCTAAACCTAACCCTAATCTAATCCTAACCCTAACCCTAACCCAAAAACAAACCCTAACTGGAGCCCTAACCCAAACCCTAATCCTAACCCTAACCCTAACCCAAACCCTAACCCTAACCCTATTCCTACCCCTAACCCTAAACCTAACCTTAACTCAAACCCTAACCCACACGCTAACCCTAAACTTAACCCTAACTCAAACTCTAAAACTAACTCCAACCTTAACCCTAACCCAAACACTAACCCAAACCCTAACAATAACCCTAACACTATTCCTAACACTAACCCTAAACCTAACCCTAACCCTAACCCTAACCCTAATCCTATTCCTAACCCTAACCCTAAACCCTAAGCCTAACCAATACCCTAAACATAACCTTCACGCTAACCCTAACCCTAACCCAAACCCTAACCCTAACCCTAAACCTAACCAAAAACCTAAACCTAACCCTAACCCTAACCCAAACCCTAACCCTAACACTAACCCTAACCCTAACACTAACCCAAATCCTAACCCTAACATTAACCCAAACCAAAACCCTAAACGTAACTCTAATCCTAACCCTAACCCTAATCAAAACCCTAACATTAAACCTAACCCTAACCCTAATCCAAAACCTAAACCTAACCCTAACCATAACCCTAATCCTAACCCTAACCCTAACCCTAACCCTAACACAAACCCAACCCCTAACCCTAACCCTAACCCTAATCCTAATTCTAACCTGAACCCAAACCATAACCCTAACCCTAACCCTAACCCTAACCCTAACCCTAAACCTAACCAAAAACCTAAACCTAACCCTAACCCTAACCCTAACCCAAACCCAATCCCTAACACTAACCCTAACCCTAACACTAACCCAAATCCTAACCCTAACATTAACCAAAACCAAAAACCTAAACCTAACTCTAATCCTAACCCTAAACCTAATCAAAACCCTAACATTAAACCTAACCCTAAACCTAACCCAAAACCTAAATCTAACCCTAATCATAACCCTAACCCAAACCCTAACCCTAACCCTATTCCTAACCATAACACTAAACCTAACCTTAACCCAAACACTAACCCAAACCCTAACCCAAACCCTTTCCCTAACCCTAACCCTAACACTAACTCAAACTCTAACCCTAACTCTAACCCTAACTCAAAACCTAAACATAACCCTAATCCAAACCCTAACCCAAACCCTAACAATAACCCTACCCCTAACCCTATTCCTAACACTAACCCTAACCCTAACCCTACCCCTACCCCTATTCCTAACACTAACCCTAAACCCTTACCCTATCCAATACCATAAACATAACCCTCACGCTAACCCTAACCCTAACCCAAACCCTAACACTAACCCTAACCCTAAACCAAACCCTAATCCTAACCCTAACCCTAACCCAAACCAAAACCCTAACCCTAACTCTAATCCTAACCCTAACCCTAATCAAAACCCTTACATTAACCCTAACCCTAACCCTAACCCTATTCCTAACCTTAACCCTAAACCTAACCTTAACCCAAAACCTAACCATAAATCTAACCCAAACATAACCCTAACTCAAACCCTAACCCTAACACAAACCCTAACCCTAACACTAACCCTAACCGAAACCCTAACCCTAACACTAACACTTACCCTAAGACTAACGCAAAACCTAACCCTAAACCTAACCGAAACCAAAAGGCTAACCCTAAGTCTAATCCTAACCCTAACCCTAATCCTAACCCTAACTCTAACACTAACCCAAACCCTAAACCAAACCCTAATGCTAACTCTAATGCTAACGCTATTCGTAACCCTAAGCCTAACCCTAACCCACACCCAAACCCTAACTCTAACCCTAACCCTAACCGAAACCCTAACTCAAACCCTAACTCTAACCCTAACAAAAACCCTAACCCTAAACCTAACCCTAATCCTTTTCCTAACCCTAACACAAACCCTAACAATAATCCTAACCCTAACCCTATTCCTAAACCTAACCCTAACCCTAACCCTAACCCTAATCCTACTCCTAACCCTAACCCAAAAACTAACCCTAACCCTAACCCAAACCCTAAACCTAACACTAATCCTAATCCTAACCCTAACGCTAACCCTAACTCAAACCCTAACCCTAACCCAAACCCTAACCCTAACACTAACCATAACCCTAATCCTAAACCTAACACTAACCCTAACCCTAACCCTAACCCTAACACTAACCCTAACCCTAACCCAAAACCTAACCCTTATCCAAACACTAAACCTAAACCTATCCCTAACCCTAATCCTAACCCTAACCCTAACCCAAAAACTAACCCTAACTCGAACCCTAAGCCAAACCCTAATCCTAACCCTAACGCTAACCCAAACCCTAAACCTAACCCTATTCCTAACCCTAACCCTAAACCTAACCTTAACCCAAACCCTAACCCAAAACCTAACCCTAACCCTAACTCAAACTCTAACCCTAACTCGAACCCTAACCCTAACCCAAACACTAAACCAAACCCTAAAAATAACCCTAACCCTATTCCTAACACTAAACCTAACCCTAAACCTAACCCTATTCCTAACCCTAACCCTAAACCCTAACCCTAACCAATACCCTAAACATAACCTTCACGAAAACCCTAACCCTAAGCCAAACCCTAACCCTAACCCTAAACCTAACCAAAAACCTAACCCTAACCCTAACCCTAACCCTAACCCAAACCGAAACCCTAACACTAACCCTAACCCTAACACTAACCCAAATCCTAACCCTAACATTAACCCAAACCAAAACCCTAAACCTAACTCTAATCCTAACCCTAACCCTAATCAAAACCCTAACATTAAAAATAACCCTAAACCTAACCCAAAACCTAAACCTAACCCAAACCCTAACCGTAACCCTAACCATAACTCAAACACTAACCCTAACCCTAACCCAAACCCTAACCCTAACACTAACCCTAACCCTTATTCTAACCCTAAACCTAACCCAAAAAATAACACTAACCCTAAACCAAACCCTAACCCTAACCCTAACCCTAAACCTAACCCAAACCCTAACCCTTACCAAAACCCTAAACCTAAACCTAACCCTAACCCTAATCCTAACCCTAACCCTAACCCAAAAACTAACCCTAACCCGAACCCTAACCCAAACCCTAATCCTAACCCTAACCCTAACCCAAACCCTAACCCTAACCCTATTCCTAACCATAACCCTAAACCTAACCTTAACCCAAACCCTAACCCTGAACCCTAACCCAAACCCTAACCCTAACCCTTACCCTAACCCTAACTCAAACTCTAACCCTAACTGTAACCCTAACCCAAAACCTAAACTTAACCCTAATCCAAACCCTAACCCAAACCCTAACAATAACCCTAAGCCTAACCCTATTCCTAACACTAACCCTAACTCTAACCCTAACCTTAACTCTATTCCTAATCCTAAC
>JAJHUQ010000035.1:7857500-7870000 GCA_035773235.1 Eospalax fontanierii | reverse complement strand
ATCTAACCCTAACCCAAAACCTAACCGTAACCCAAATCCTAATCCTAACCCTAACCCTAATCCTAAACCTAACTCTAACCCTAACCCAAACCTAACCCTAACCCTAACCCTAGCCCAAACCCTAACCCTAACCGTAACCCTAACCCAAACCATAACACTAACCCTAACCTTAACCCTAATGCTAAGCCTCAACACAACACAGACTCAACCCTACCCCTAACCCTAACCCCAACCCAAACCCTAACCCTAACACTAACCTAACCCTAACTCAAAACCTAACCCTAACCCTAACGCTAACCCTAACCCTATTCCTAACACTAACCCTAACCCTGACCCTAACCCTAACCCTAACCCTAACACTATTCCTAACACTAACCCTAAACCCTTACCCTAACCAATACCCTAAACATAACACTCACGCTAACCCTAACCCTAATCCAAACCCTAACACTAACCCTAACCCTAACCCATACCCTAACCCTAACCCTAACCCTAACCCAAACCAAAACCCTAACCCTAACTCTAATCCTAACCCTAACCCTAATCAAAACCCTAACATTAACCCTAACCCTAACCCTAACCCTAACCCTAAACCTAACCCTAAACCTAACCCTCACCCAAACCCTAACCCTAACACTAACCCTAACCCTAACACTAACCCGAATCCTAACCCTAACCCTAACCCAAACCAAAACCCTAACCCTAACTCTATCTCTAATCCTAACCCTAGCCCTAATCCTAACCCTAACCCTAACCCTAACCCTAATTCTAACCCTAACCCTAACCCTAACACAAACCCAACCTTTAACACTAACCCTAACCCTAACCCAAACCCTAACCTAACCCTAACCCTAACCCTAACTCAAACCCTAACCCTAATCCTTACCCTAACTCAAACCCTAACCCTAACCCTAACCCTAATCCAAACCCTAACCCAAATCCTAACCCTAACCCTAACCATAACCATAACCCTAACACTAACCCTACTCAAACACTAACCCTAACCCTAACCCAAACCCTAACCCTAAACCTAACCCTAACCCTTATCCTAACCCTAAACCTAACCCAAAAAATAACACTAACCCTAAACCAAACCCTAACCCTAACAATAACCCTAACCCTAACCCTAGCCCAAACCCTAAACCTTACCCGAACCCTAAACCTAATCCTAACCCTAACCCGAAACCTAACCCTAACCCTTACCCAAAAACTAACCCTAACTCGAATCCTAACCCAAACCCTAACCCTAACCCTAACTCAAACAATAACCCTAACCCTAAACCAAACCCTAACCCTAAACCTAACCCTAACCCTTATCCTAACCCTAAACCTAACCCAAAAAATAACACTAACCCTAAACCAAACCCTAACCCTAACCCTAACCCTAACCCATACCCAAACACTAAACCTAAACCTAACCCTAATCTAATCCTAACCCTAACCCAAAAACTAACCCTAACTCGAACCCTAACCCAAACTCTAATCCTAACCCTAACCCTAACCCAAACCCTAACCCTAACCCTATTCCTAATCCTAACCCTAAACCTAACCTTAACCCAAACCCTAACCCAAACCCTAACCCTAAACTTAACCCTAATTCAAACTCTAACCCTAATTCGAACCCTAACCCTAACCCAAACACTAACCCAAACCCTAACAATAACCCTAACCCTAACCCTATTCCTAACACTAACCCTAACCTTAACCCTAACCCTAAACCTATTCCTAACCCTAACCCTAAACCCTAACTCTAACCAATACCCTAAACATAACCTTCATGCTAACCCTAACCCTAACCCAAACCCTAACCCTAACCCTAAACCTAACCAAAAACCTAAACCTAACCCTAACCCTAACCCTAACCCAAACCCTAAACCTAACACTAACCCTAACCCTAACCCTAACACTAACCCAAATCCTAACCCTAACATTAACCCAAACCAAAACCCTAAACCTACCTCTAATCCTAAACCTAACCCTAACCCAAACCCTAATCAAAACCTAACCCTAACCCAAACCCTAACCCTAACACTAAACCTAACCGTAACCCTAAACCTAACCCTAACCTTAACCCAAAAAGTAAACCTAACCCTAAATCTAACCCTAACCCAAAACCTAACCGTAACCCAAATCCTAATCCTAACCCTAACTCTAATCCTAACCCTAACCCTAACCCTAACCCTAACCCTAACCCTAACCCTAACCCTAACCCTAACCCAAAACCTAAACCTAACCCAAACCATAACCGTAACCCTAACCCTAACTCAAACACTAACCCTAACCCTAACCCAAACCCTAACCCTAAACCTAACCCTAACCCTTATTCTAACCCTAATCCTAACCCAAAAAATAACACTAACCCTAAACCAAACCCTAACCCTAACCCTAACCCTAAACCTAACCCAAACCCTAACCCTTACCCAAACCCTAAACCTAAACCTAACCCTAACCCTAATCCTAACCCTAACCCTAACCCAAAAACTAACCCTAACCCGAACCCTAACCCAAACCCTAATCCTAACCCTAACCCTAACCCAAACCCTAACCCTAACCCTATTCCTAACCATAACCCTAAACCTAACCTTAACCCAAACCCTAACCCTGAACCCTAACCCAAACCCTAACCCTAACCCTTACCCTAACCCTAACTCAAACTCTAACCCTAACTCTAACCCTAACCCAAAACCTAAACTTAACCCTAATCCAAACCCTAATCCAAACCCTAACAATAACCCTAAGCCTAACCCTATTCCTAACACTAACCCTAACTCTAACCCTAACCTTAACTCTATTCCTAATCCTAACCCTAAACCCTAACCCTAACGAATACCCTAAACATAACCCTCACCCTAACCCTAACCCTAACCCAAACCCTAAACCTAACGCTAACCCTAACAAAAACCCTAACCCTAAACCTAAACCTAACCCAAAAACTAACCCTAACTCGAACCCTAACCCAAACCCTAATCCTAAACCTAACCCTAACCCAAACCCTAACCCTAACCCTATTCCTAACATTAACCCTAAACCTAACCTTAACCCAAACCCTAACCCAAACCCTAACCCTAACCCTAACCCTAACCCTAACCCAAACCCTAACCCTAACCCTAACCCTAACCCTAACCCTAACACTAACCCTAACCCTAACCCTAACCCTAACCCTATTCCTAACACTAACCCTAAACCCTAAGCCTAACCAATACCCTAAACATAACCTTCACCCTAACACTAAGCCTAACCCAAACCCTAACCCTAACCCTAAACCTAACCAAAAACCTAAACCTAACCCTAACCCTGACCCTAACCCTAACCCTAATCCTAACCCTAGCCCTAACCCTAACACAAACCCAACCCCTAACCCTATCCCTAATCAAAACCCTAACATTATACCTAACCCTAACCCTAACCCAAAACCTAAACCTTACCCTAATCCTAACCCTAACCCTAACCCTAATCCTAACCCTAACCCTAACCCTAACACAAACTCAACCCCTAACCCTAACCCTAACCCTAATCCTAATTCTAACCGGAACCCAAAACATAACCCTAACCTTAACCCTAACCCTAACCCTAAACCTAACATTAACCCTAACCCTAAACCAAACCCTAACTCTAACCCTAAACCTAACCCTAACCCTAATCCTAACCCTATCCCTAACCCTAACACTAACCCTAACCCAAAACCATACCGTAACCACAAGCCTAACTCAAACCCTAACCTTAAACCTAACCCAAACCCAAACCATAACCCTAACCTTAACCCTAAACCAAACCCTAAACCTAAACCTAACCCTAACCCTAACCCTAACCCTAACCCTATTGCTAATCCTAACCCTAACCCTAACTTTAAACTAAATCCTAACCCAAACCCTAACCCTAACCCTAACCCTAACCCTAAGCCAATCCCTAATCTTAACCCTAATCCTAATCCTAACCCTAACGCTAACCCTAACACAAATTCTAACCCTAACCCAAACCCTAATCCTAACACTAAACCTAACCCTAAGCCTATGCCAAACCCTTACCCTAACCCTAATTCTAATCCTAACCCAAACCGTAACCCTAA
This sequence comes from Eospalax fontanierii, assembly GCA_035773235.1. Classification (NCBI taxonomy): domain Eukaryota; kingdom Metazoa; phylum Chordata; class Mammalia; order Rodentia; family Spalacidae; genus Eospalax; species Eospalax fontanierii. Next base: position 7,865,934 of record JAJHUQ010000035.1, on the reverse strand, counting down.
CACTAACCCAAACCATAAACCTAACCCTAACCTTAACCCTAATGCTAACACTAAACCTAATTCAAACTCAAACCCTAACCCTAACCCTAACCCTAACCCTAACCCTAACCCAACCCCTAATCCTAACCCTAATCCTAACCCTAACCCAAACCCTAAACCTAATCCTAACCCTAAGCCCTAAACCTAATCCTAATGCTAACCCTAAACCTAACCCAAACAAAAACCCTAAACTTAACCCTAATCGTAACCCTAATACTAACCCTAACCCTAATCCACACCCCAACCCTAACACTAACCCTAACCCTAACCCTAATCCTAACCGAAACCCAAACCCTAACCCTAACCTTAACCAAAACCCTAACCCTAAACCTAACGCTAACCCTTTTCCAAACCCAAACCCTTACCCTAACCCGAACCCTAAACCTAACCCTAACGCTATCCCTAACCTTAAACCTAACCCAAGCACAAACCCTAAACTTAACCCTAATCGTAAACCTAACCCAAAACCTAACCCTAACCCAAACACTAACTTTAACAATAAGCCTAACCCTAACACTATCACTAACCCTAACCCTAACCCTAATCATAACCGAAACCCAAACCGTAACCCTAACCCTAACCTTAACCCTAATGCTAAACCTAATCCTAACTCAAACTCAAACCCTAAACCTAACCCTAACCCTAACCCTAACCATAACCCTAACCCTAACCCTAACTCAAACACTAACCCTAACCCTAACCCTAACCCAAACCCTAACCCTAAACCTAACCCTAACCCTTATCCTAACCCTAAACCTAACCCAAAAAATAACACTAACCCTAAACCAAACCCTAACCCTAACCCTAACCCTAACCCTAACTTTAACCCAAACCCTAACCCTTACCCGAACCCTAAACCTAAACCTAACCCTAACCCGAATGCTAACCTAACCCTAACCCAAAAACTGACCCTAACTCGAAACCTAACCCAAACCCTAACCCTAACCCTAACCCTTACCCTAACCCTAACCCTAACCCAAAACCTAACCCTAACTCGAAACCTAACCCAAACCCTAATCCTAACCCTAACCCTAACCCAAAAACTAACCCTAACCCGAACCCTAACCCAAACCCTAATCCTAACCCTAACCCTAACCCAAACCCTAACCCTAATCCTATTCCTAACATAACCCTAAACCTAACCTTAACCCAAACCCTAAACCAAACCCTAACCCTAAACCCTAACCCAAACCCTATCCCTAACCCTTACCCTAACCCTAACTCAAACTCTAACCCTAACTCTAACCCTAACCCAAAACCTAAACCTAACCCTAATCCAAACCCTAACCCAAACCCTAAAAATAACCCTAACCCTAACCCTATTCCTAACACTAACCCTAACTCTAACCCTAACCCTAACTCTATTCCTAACCCTAACCCTAAACCCTAACCCTAACGAATACCCTAAACATAACCCTCACCCTAACCCTAACCCTAACCCTAACCCTAACCCTAACCCTAACCATAACCCTAAACATAACCCTCACCCTAACCCTAACCCTAACCCAAAACCTAACCCTAACGCTAACCCTAACAAAAACCCTAACCCTAAACCTAAACCTAACCCAAAAACTAACCCTAACTCGATCCCTAACCCAAACCCTAATTCTAACCCTAAACCTAACCCAAACCCTAACCCTAACCCTAACCCTAAACCCTAAGCCTAACCAATACCCTAAACATAACCTTCACGCTAACCCTAACCCTAACCCAAACCCTAACCCTAACCCTAAACCTAACCAAAAACCTAAACCTAACCCTAAACCTAACCCTAACCCAAATCCTAACCCTAACACTAACCCTAAACCTAACACTAACCCAAATCCTGACCCTAACATTAACCCAAACCAAAACCCTGAACCTAACTCTAATCCTAACCCTAACCCTAATCAAAACCCTAACATTAAACCTAACCCTAACCCTAACCCAAAACCTAAACCTAACCCTAATCTTAACCCTAACCCTAACCCTAATCCTAACCCTAACCCTAACCCTAACACAAAACCAACCCCTAACCCTAACCCTAACCCTAATCCTAATTCTAACCCGAACCCAATCCATAACCCTAACCCTAACCCTAACCCTAACCCTAAACCTAACATTAACCCTAACCCTAAACCAAAACCTAACTCTAACCCTAAACCTAACCCTAACCCTAATCCTAACCCTATCCCTAACCCTAACACTAACCCTAACCCAAAACCACACCGTAACCACAAACCTAACTCAAACCCTAATCTTAAACCTAACCCAAACCCAAACCCTTACATTAACCTTAACCCTAAACCAAACCCTAAACCTAAACCTAACCCTAACCCTAACCCTAACCCTAACCCTAACCCTAACCCTCACCCAAACCCCAACCCTAACGCTACCCCTATTGCTAATCCTAACTCTAACCCTAACTTTAAACTAAATCCTAACCCAAACCCTAACCCTAAACCTAACACTTACCCAAACGCTAACCCTCACCCAAACCTAAGCCAATCCCTAATCTTAACCCTAATCCTAATCCTAACCCTAATGCTAACCCTAACACAAATTCTATCCCTTACCCAAACCCTAAACCTAACACTAAACCTAACCCTAAGCCTATCCCAAACCCTAACCCTAACCCTAATTCTAATCCTAACCCAAACCCTAACCCTAAAACTAACCAAAACCATAAACCTAACCCTAACCTTAACCCTAATGCTAACCCTAAACCTAATTCAAACTCAAACCCTAACCCTAACCCTAACCCTAACCCTAACCCAAACCCTAAACCTAACCCTAACCCTACCCCTAATCCTAACCCTAATCCTAACCCTAACCCAAACCCTAAACCTAATCCTAACCCTAAGACCTAAACCTAATCCTAATGCTAACCCTAAACCTAACCCAAACACAAACCCTAAACTTAACCCTAATCGTAACCCTAATACTAACCCTAACCCTAATCCACACCCCAAACCTAACACTAACCCTAACCCTAACCCTAACCCTAATCCTAACCGAAACCCAAACCCTAACCCTAACCGTAACCAAAACCCTAACCCTAAACCTAACGCTAACCCTTATCCAAACCCAAACCCTAACCCTAACCCAAACCCTAAACCTAACTCTAACGGTATCCCTAACCTTAAACCTAACCCAAACCCAAACCCTAAACTTAACCCTAATCGTAAACCTAACCCAAAACCTAACCCTAACCCAAACGCTAACCTTAACACGAAGCCTAACCCTAACACTATCACTAACCCTAACCCTAACCCTAATCATAACCGAAACCCAAACCCTAACCCTAACCCTAACCTTAACCCTAATGCTAAACCTAATCCTAACTCAAACTCAAACCCTAAACCTAACCCTAACCCTAACCCAAACCCTAACCCTAACCCTAACCCTAACCCTAACCCTAACCATAACCCTAATTCTAACCCAAACCCAAAACCTAAACCAAACCCTTACCCAAAACCTAACCCAAAACCTTACGGTAACCCTAAACCTAACCGTAAACCTAACGCTAACCCTAACATTATTCCTAACCCTAACCCTAACCCTAACCTTATACCAAACCCTAACCCTAAACCTAACCCTAACCCAAACCCTAATCAAACCCTAACCCTAAGCCAAACCCTAAACCTAACACTAACCCTAACCGTAACCCTAAACCTAACCCTAACCTTAACCCAAAAAGTAAACCTAACGCTAAATCTAACCCTAACCCAAAACCTAACCGTAACCCAAATCCTAATCCTAACCCTAACCCTAATCCTAAACCTAACTCTAACCCTAACCCAAACCTAACCCTAACCCTAACCCTAACCCAAACCCTAACCCTAACCGTAACCCTAACCCAAACCATAACACTAACCCTAACCTTAACCCTAATGCTAAGCCTAAACATAACTCAAACACAAACCTTACCCTAAACCTAAGCCTAACCCAAACCCTAACCCTAACACTAACCTAACCCTAACTCAAAACCTAACCCTAGCCCTAACCCTAACCCTAACCCTATTCCTAACACTAAGCCTAACCCTGACCCTAACCCTAACCCTAACCCTAACACTATTCCTAACACTAACCCTAAACCCTTACCCTAACCAATACCCTAAACATAACACTCACGCTAACCCTAACCCTAATCCAAACCCTAACACTAACCCTAACCCTAACCCATACCCTAACCCTAACCCTAACCCTAACCCAAACCAAAACCCTAACCCTAACTCTAATCCTAACCCTAACCCTAATCAAAACCCTAACATTAACCCTAACCCTAACCCTAACCCTAACCCTAAACCTAACCCTAAACCTAACCCTCACCCAAACCCTAACCCTAACACTAACCCTAACCCTAACACTAACCCGAATCCTAACCCTAACCCTAACCCAAACCAAAACCCTAACCCTAACTCTATCTCTAATCCTAAACCTAACCCTAATCCTAACCCTAACCCTAACCCTAACCCTAATTCTAACCCTAACCCTAACCCTAACACAAACCCAACCTTTAACACTAACCCTAACCCTAACCCAAACCCTAACCTAACCCTAACCCTAACCCTAACTCAAACCCTAACCCTAATCCTTACCCTAACTCAAACCCTAACCCTAACCCTAACCCTAATCCAAACCCTAACCCCAATCCTAACCCTAACCCTAACCCTAACCCTAACCCAAACCCTAACCCTAAACCTAACCCTAACCCTTATCCTAACCCTAAACCTAACCCAAAAAATAACACTAACCCTAAACCAAACCCTAACCCTAACAATAACCCTAACCCTAACCCTAACCCAAACCCTAAACCTTACCCGAACCCTTATCCTAATCCTAACCCTAACCCGAAACCTAACCCTAACCCTGACCCAAAATCGAACCCGAACTCCTGTCCTAACCCAAACCCTAACCCTAACCCTAACTCAAACAATAACCCTAACCCTAAACCAAACCCTAACCCTAAACCTAACCCTAACCCTTATCCTAACCCTAAACCTAACCCAAAAAATAACACTAACCCTAAACCAAACCCTAACCCTAACCCTAACCCTAACCCATACCCAAACACTAAACCTAAACCTAACCCTAATCTAATCCTAACCCTAACCCAAAAACTAACCCTAACTCGAACCCTAACACAAACTCTAATCCTAACCCTAACCCTAACCCAAACCCTAACCCTAACCCTATTCCTAATCCTAACCCTAAACCTAACCTTAACCCAAACCCTAACCCAAACCCTAACCCTAAACTTAACCCTAATTCAAACTCTAACCCTAAATCGAACCCTAACCCAAACCCAAACACAAACCCAAACCCAAACAATAACCCAAACCCCAACCCTATTCCTAACACTAACCCTAACCTTAACCCTAACCCTAAACCTATTCCTAACCCTAACCCTAAACCCTAACTCTAACCAATACCCTAAACATAACCTTCACGCTAACCCTAACCCTAACCCAAACCCTAACCCTAACCCTAAACCTAACCAAAAACCTAAACCTAACCCTAACCCTAACCCTAACCCAAACCCTAAACCTAACACTAACCCTACCCCTAACCCTAACACTAACCCAAATCCTAACCCTAACATTAACCCAAACCAAAACCCTAAACCTACCTCTAATCCTAAACCTAACCCTAACCCAAACCCTAATCAAAACCTAACCCTAACCCAAACCCTAACCCTAACACTAAACCTAACCGTAACCCTAAACCTAACCCTAACCTTAACCCAAAAAGTAAACCTAACCCTAAATCTAACCCTAACCCAAAACCTAACCGTAACCCAAATCCTAATCCTAACCCTAACTCTAATCCTAACCCTAACCCTAACCCTAACCCTAACCCTAACCCTAACCCTAACCCTAACCCTAACCCAAAACCTAAACCTAACCCAAACCCTAACCGTAACCCTAACCCTAACTCAAACACTAACCCTAACCCTAACCCACACCCTCCCCCTAAACCTAACCCTCTCCCTTTTTCTAACCCTATACCTAACCCAAAAAATAACACTTACCCTAAACCTAACCCTAACCCTAACCCTAACCCTAAACCTAACCCAAACCCTAACCCTTACCCAAACCCTAAACCTAAACCTAACCCTAACCCTAATCCTAACCCTAACCCTAACCCAAAAACTAACCCTAACCCGGACCCTAACCCAAACCCTAATCCTAACCCTAACCCTAACCCAAACCCTAACCCTAACCCTATTCCTAACCATAACCCTAAACCTAACCTTAACCCAAACCCTAACCCTGAACCCTAACCCAAACCCTAACCCTAACCCTTACCCTAACCCTAACTCAAACTCTAACCCTAACTCTAACCCTAACCCAAAACCTAAACTTAACCCTAATCCAAACCCTAACCCAAACCCTAACAATAACCCTAAGCCTAACCCTATTCCTAACACTAACCCTAACTCTAACCCTAACCTTAACTCTATTCCTAATCCTAACCCTAAACCCTAACCCTAACGAATACCCTAAACATAACCCTCACCCTAACCCTAACCCTAACCCAAACCCTAAACCTAACGCTAACCCTAACAAAAACCCTAACCCTAAACCTAAACCTAACCCAAAAACTAACCCTAACTCGAACCCTAACCCAAACCCTAATCCTAAACCTAACCCTAACCCAAACCCTAACCCTAACCCTATTCCTAACATTAACCCTAAACCTAACCTTAACCCAAACCCTAACCCAAACCCTAACCCTAACCCTAACCCCAACCCTAACCCCAACCCTAACCCCTACCCTAACCCTAACCCCAACCCTAACACTAAACCAAACACAAACCCTAACCCTAACCCTATTCCTAACACTAACCCTAAACCCTAAGCCTAACCAATACCCTAAACATAACCTTCACCCTAACACTAAGCCTAACCCAAACCCTAACCCTAACCCTAAACCTAACCAAAAACCTAAACCTAACCCTAACCCTGACCCTAACCCTAACCCTAATCCTAACCCTAGCCCTAACCCTAACACAAACCCAACCCCTAACCCTATCCCTAATCAAAACCCTAACATTAAACCTAACCCTAACCCTAACCCAAAACCTAAACCTAACCCTAATCCTAACCCTAACCCTAACCCTAATCCTAACCCTAACCCTAACCCTAACACAAACTCAACCCCTAACCCTAACCCTAACCCTAATCCTAATTCTAACCGGAACCCAAAACATAACCCTAACCTTAACCCTAACCCTAACCCTAAACCTAACATTAACCCTAACCCTAAACCAAACCCTAACTCTAACCCTAAACCTAACCCTAACCCTAATCCTAACCCTATCCCTAACCCTAACACTAACCCTAACCCAAAACCATACCGTAACCACAAGCCTAACTCAAACCCTAACCTTAAACCTAACCCAAACCCAAACCATAACCCTAACCTTAACCCTAAACCAAACCCTAAACCTAAACCTAACCCTAACCCTAACCCTAACCCTAACCCTATTGCTAATCCTAACCCTAACCCTAACTTTAAACTAAATCCTAACCCAAACCCTAACCCTAACCCTAACCCTAACCCTAAGCCAATCCCTAATCTTAACCCTAATCCTAATCCTAACCCTAACGCTAACCCTAACACAAATTCTAACCCTAACCCAAACCCTAATCCTAACACTAAACCTAACCCTAAGCCTATCCCAAACCCTTACCCTAACCCTAATTCTAATCCTAACCCAAACCGTAACCCTAACACTAACCCAAACCATAAACCTAACCCTAACCTTAACCCTAATGCTAACACTAAACCTAATTCAAACTCAAACCCTAACCCTAACCCTAACCCTAACCCTAACCCTAACCCAACCCCTAATCCTAACCCTAATCCTAACCCTAACCCAAACCCTAAACCTAATCCTAACCCTAAGCCCTAAACCTAATCCTAATGCTAACCCTAAACCTAACCCAAACAAAAACCCTAAACTTAACCCTAATCGTAACCCTAATACTAACCCTAACCCTAATCCACACCCCAACCCTAACACTAACCCTAACCCTAACCCTAATCCTAACCGAAACCCAAACCCTAACCCTAACCTTAACCAAAACCCTAACCCTAAACCTAACGCTAACCCTTTTCCAAACCCAAACCCTTACCCTACCCCGAACCCTAAACCTAACCCTAACGCTATCCCTAACCTTAAACCTAACCCAAGCACAAACCCTAAACTTAACCCTAATCGTAAACCTAACCCAAAACCTAACCCTAACCCAAACACTAACTTTAACAATAAGCCTAACCCTAACACTATCACTAACCCTAACCCTAACCCTAATCATAACCGAAACCCAAACCGTAACCCTAACCCTAACCTTAACCCTAATGCTAAACCTAATCCTAACTCAAACTCAAACCCTAAACCTAACCC
>JAJHUQ010000035.1:7850000-7852500 GCA_035773235.1 Eospalax fontanierii | reverse complement strand
CTAAACCTAACCCTAACCCAAACCCTAATCAAACCCTAACCCTAACCCAAACCCTAACCCTAACACTAAACCTAACCGTAACCCTAAACCTAACCCTAACCTTAACCCAAAAAGTAAACCTAACCCTAAATCTAACCCTAACCCAAAACCTAACCGTAACCCAAATCCTAATCCTAACCCTAACTCTAATCCTAAACCTAACCCTAACCCTAACCCTAACCCTAACCCTAACCCTAACCCTAACCCTAAACCTAACCCAAAACCTAAACCTAACACAAACCCTAACCGTAACCCTAACCCTAACTCAAACACTAACCCTAACCCTAACCCAAACCCTAACCCTAAACCTAACCCTAACCCTTATTCTAACCCTAAACCTAACCCAAAAAATAACACTAACCCTAAACCAAACCCTAACCCTAACCCTAACCCTAAACCTAACCCAAACCCTAACCCTTACCCAAACCCTAAACCTAAACCTAACCCTAACCCTAATTCTAACCCTAACCCTAACCCAAAAACTAACCCTAACCCGAACCCTAACCCAAACCCTAATCCTAACCCTAACCCTAACCAAAACCCTAACCCTAACCCTATTCCTAACCATAACCCTAAACCTAACCTTAACCCAAACCCTAACCCTGAACCCTAACCCAAACCCTAACCCTAACCCTTACCCTAACCCTAACTCAAACTCTAACCCTAACTCTAACCCTAACCCAAAACCTAAACTTAACCCTAATCCAAACCCTAACCCAAACCCTAACAATAACCCTAAGCCTAACCCTATTCCTAACGCTAACCCTAACTCTAACCCTAACCTTAACTCTATTCCTAATCCTAACCCTAAACCCTAACCCTAACGAATACCCTAAACATAACCCTCACCCTAACCCTAACCCTAACCCAAACCCTAAACCTAACGCTAACCCTAACAAAAACCCTAACCCTAAACCTAAACCTAACCCAAAAACTAACCCTAACTCGAACCCTAACCCAAACCCTAATCCTAAACCTAACCCTAACCCAAACCCTAACCCTAACCCTATTCCTAACATTAACCCTAAACCTAACCTTAACCCAAACCCTAACCCAAACCCTAACCCTAACCCTAACCCTAACCCTAACCCTAACCCAAACCCTAACCCTAACCCTAACCCTAACCCTAACACTAACACTAACCCTAACCCTAACCCTAACCCTAACCCTATTCCTAACACTAACCCTAAACCCTAAGCCTAACCAATACCCTAAACATAACCTTCACCCTAACACTAAGCCTAACCCAAACCCTAACCCTAACCCTAAACCTAACCAAAAACCTAAACCTAACCCTAACCCTGACCCTAACCCTAACCCTAATCCTAACCCTAGCCCTAACCCTAACACAAACCCAACCCCTAACCCTATCCCTAATCTAAACCGTTACATTAACCCTAACCCTTACCCTATCCCAAAACCTCAACCTATCCCTTTTCCTATCCCTTACCCTAACCCTAATCCTAACCCTAACCCTAACCCTAACACAAACTCAACCCCTAACCCTAACCCTAACCCTAATCCTAATTCTTACCGAAACCCAAAACATAACCCTAACCTTAACCCCAACCCTAACCCTAAACCTAACATCAACCCTAACCCTAAACCAAACCCTAACTCTAACCCTAAACCTAACCCTAACCCTAATCCTAACCCTATCCCTAACCCTAACACTAACCCTAACCCAAAACCATACCGTAACCACAAGCCTAACTCAAACCCTAACCTTAAACCTAACCCAAACCCAAACCATAACCCTAACCTTAACCCTAAACCAAACCCTAAACCTAAACGTAACCCTAACCCTAACCCTAACCCTAACCCTATTGCTAATCCTAACCCTAACCCTAACTTTAAACTAAATCCTAACCCAAACCCTAACCCTAACCCTAACCCTAACCCTAAGCCAATCCCTAATCTTAACCCTAATCCTAATCCTAACCCTAACGCTAACCCTAACACAAATTCTAACCCTAACCCAAACCCTAATCCTAACACTAAACCTAACCCTAAGCCTATCCCAAACCCTTACCCTAACCCTAATTCTAATCCTAACCCAAACCGTAACCCTAACACTAACCCAAACCATAAACCTAACCCTAACCTTAACCCTAATGCTAACACTAAACCTAATTCAAACTCAAACCCTAACCCTAACCCTAACCCTAACCCTAACCCAACCCCTAATCCTAACCCTAATCCTAACCCTAACCCAAACCCTAAGCCTAATCCTAACCCTAAGCCCTAAACCTAATCCTAATGCTAACCCTAAACCTAACCCAAACAAAAACCCTAAACTTAACCCTAATCGTAACCCTAATACTAACCCTAACCCTAATCCACACCCCAACCCTAACACTAACCCTAACCCTAACCCTAATCCTAACCGAAACCCAAACCCTAACCCTAACCTTAACCAAAACCCTAACCCTAAACCTAACGCTAACCCTTTTCCAAACCC
>JAJHUQ010000035.1:7817500-7840000 GCA_035773235.1 Eospalax fontanierii | reverse complement strand
CACTAACCCTAACCCGAAACCAGACCGTAACCACAAACCTAACTCAAACCCTAATCTTAAACCTAACCCAAACCCAAACCCTTACCCTAACCTTAACCCTAAACCAAACCCTAAACCTAAACCTAACCCTAACCCTAACTCTAACCCTAACCCTAACCCTACTGCTAATCCTAACCCTAACCCTAACTTTAAACTAAATCCTAACCCAAACCCTAACCCTTAACCTAACACTAACCCAAACGCTAACCCTCACCCTAAACCTAAGCTAATCGCTCATCTTAGCCCTACCCCTAATCCTAGCCCTAACGCTAACCCTAGCACAAATTCTATCCTTAACCCAAACCCTAAACCTAACACTAAACCTAACCCTAAGCCTATCCCAAACCCTAACCCTAACCCTAATTCTAATCCTAACTGAAACCCTAACCCTAACACTAACCCAAACCATAAACCTTACCCTAACCTTAACCCTAATGCTAACCCTAAACCTAATTCAAACTCAAACCCTAACCCTAACCCTAACCCTAATCCTAACCCTAATCCTAACCCTAACACAAACCCAACCCCTAACCCTAACCCTAACCCTAACCCGAACCTTAACCCAAACCCTAATCCTAACCCTAACCCTAACCCAAACCCTAACGCTAACCCTAACCCTAACCCTAACCCAAACCCTAACACTAACCCAAACCCCAAACCTAACCCTAAATCAAACCAAAACCCTAACCCTAACTCTAATCCTAACCCTAACCCTAACCCTAACCCTAACCCTAACCCTTACCCTAACCCTAACCCTAACCCAATCCCTAACACTAACCCAAACCATAACCCTAAACCAAACCAAAACCCTAGACCCTAACTCTAATCCTAACCCTAACCCTAACCCTAACCTAACCCTAACCCTTATCTTAACCCTAAACCTAACCAAAAAAATAACACTAACCCTAACCCTAACCCTAACCCTAACCCAAACCCTAACCCTTACCCAAACCCTAAACCTAAACCTAACCCTAACCCTAATCCTAACCCTAACCCTAACCCAAAAACTAACCCTAACTCGAACCCTAAGCCAAACCCTAATCCTAACCCTAACGCTAACCCAAACCCTAAACCTAAGCCTATTCCAAACCCTAACCCTAAACCTAACCTTAACCCAAACCCTAACCCAAAACCTAACCCTAACCCTAACCCTAACCCTAACTCAAACTCTAACCCTAACTCGAACCCTAACCCTAACCCAAACACTAACCCAAACCCTAACAATAACCCTAACCCTATTGCTAACACTAACCCTAACCCTAAACCTAACCCTATTCCTAACCCTAACCCTAAACCCTAACCCTAACCAATACCCTAAACATAACCTTCACGATAACCCTAACCCTAACCCAAACCCTAACCCTAACCCTAAGCCTAACCAAAAACCTAAACCTTACCGTAACCCTAACCCTAACCCAAACCGAAACCCTTACACTAACCCTAACCCTTACACTAACCCAAATCCTAACCCTAACATTAACCCAAACCAAAACCCTAAACCTAACTCTAATCCTAACCCTAACCCTAATGAAAACCCTAACATTAAACCTAACCCTAAACCTAACCCAAAACCTAAACCTAACCCTAAATCTAACCCTAAACCAAAACCTAATCCTAACCCTAACCCTAACCCAAACCCTAACCCTAACCCTATTCCTAACCATAATCCTAAACCTAACCTTAACCCAAACACTAACCCAAACTCTAACCCAAACCCTATCCCTAAACCTAACCCTAACCCTAACTCAAACTCTAAGCCTAACTCTAACCCTAACTCAAAACCTAAACCTAACCCTAATCCAAACCCTAACACAAACCCTAACAATAACCCTAACCCTAACCCTATTCCTAACACTAACCCTAACCCTAACCCTAACCCTAACCCTATTCCTAACCCTAACCCTAAACCCTTACCCTAACCAATACCCTAAACATAACCCTCACGCTAACCCTAACCCTAACCCAAACCCTAACACTAACCCTAACCCTAACCCAAACCCTAACCCTAACCCTAACCCTAACACAAACCCAACCCCTAACCCTAACCCTAACCCTAACCCTAATCCTAATTCTAACCCGAACCCAATCCATAACCCTAAAACTAACCCTAACCCTAACCCTAACCCTAAACCTAACATTAACCCTAACCCTAACCCTAACCCTAACCCTAACCCTAACCCTAACCCTAACACTAACCCTAACCCTAACACTAACCCAAATCCTAACCCTAACATTAACCCAAACCAAAACCCTAAACCTAACTCTAATCCTAACCCTAACCCTAATCAAAACCCTAACATTAAACCTAACCCTAACCCTAACCCAAAATCTAAACCTAACCCTAATCTTAACCCTAAACCTAACCCTAATCCTAACCCTAACCCTAACCCTAACACAAACCCAACCCCTAACCCTAACCCTAACACTAACCCTAATCCTAATTCTTACCCGAACCCACTCCATAACCCTAACCCTCACCGTAACCCTAACCCTAAACCTAACATTAACGCTAACCCTAAACCAAAACCTAACTCTAACCCTAAACCTAACCCTAACCCTAATCCTAACCCTATCCCTAACCCTAACACTAACCCTAACCCGAAACCAGACCGTAACCACAAACCTAACTCAAACCCTAACCTTAAACCTAACCCAAACCCAAACCCTAAACTTAACCCTAATCGTAAACCTAACCCAAAACCTAACCCTAACCCAAACACTAACCTTAACACTAAGCCTAACCCTAACACTATCACTAACCCTAACCCTAACCCTAATCATAACCGAAACCCAAACCCTAACCCTAACCCTAACCTCAACCCTAATGCTAAACCTAATCCTAACTCAAACTCAAACCCTAAACCTAACCCTAACCCTAACCCAAACCCTAACCCTAACCCTAACCCTAACCCTAATCCTAACTCAAACCCTAACCATAACCCTAATTCTAACCCGAACCCAAAACCTAAACCTAACCCTAACACAAACTCTAACCCAAACCCTAACAATAACCCTAACCCTAACCCTATTCCTAACACTAACCGTAACCCTAACCCTAACCCTAACCCTATTCCTAACCCTAACCCTAACCCTAACCTTAACCCAAACCCTAACCCTAAACCTAACCCTAACCCAAACCATAATCAAACCCTAACCCTAACCCAAACCCCAACCCTAACACTAACCCTAACCGTAACCCTAAACCTAACCCTAACCTTAACCCAAAAAGTAAACCTAACCCTAAACCTAACCCTAATACAAAACCTAACCCTAACCCAAATCCTAATCCTAACCCTAACCCTAATCCTAAACCTAACTCTAACCCTAACCCAAACCTAACCCTAACCCTAACCGTAACCCAAAGCCTAACCCTAACCGTAACCCTAACCCAAACCATAACACTAACCCTAACCTTAACCCTAATGCTAAGCCTAAACATAACTCAAACTCAAATCTAACCCTAAACCTAAGCCTAAACCAAACCCTAACCCTAACACTAACCTAACCCTAACTCAAAGCCTAACCCTAACCCTAACCCTAACCCTAACCCAAACCCTAACCCTAACACTAACCCTAACCCTAACACTAACCCAAATCCAAACCCTAACCCTAACCCAAACCAAAACCCTAACACTAACTCTAACTCTAATCCTAAACCTAACCCTAATCCTAACCCTAACCCTAACCCTAAACCTAATCCTAACCCTAACTCTAACCCTAACACAAAATCTAACCCTAACTCGAAACCTAAGCCTAACCCAAACCCTAACCCTAACCCTAACCCTAACCCTAACTCAAATCCTAACCCTAACCCTTACCCTAACTCAAACCCTAACCCTAACCCTAACCCTCACCCTAAACCAAACCCTAAACCAAATCCTAACCCTAACCCTAACCCTAAATATAACCCTAACCATAACCCTACTCAAACACTAACCCTAACCCTAACCCAAACCCTAACCCTAAACCTAACCCTAACCCTTACCTAACCCTAAACCTAACCCAAAAAATAACACTAACCCTAAACCAAATCCTAACCCTAACTCTAACCCTAACACAAACCCAACCTCTAACACTAACCCTAAGCCTAACCCTAACCCTAACCCTAACTCAAATCCTAACCCTAACCCTTACCCTAACTCAAACCCTAACCCTAACCCTAACCCTCACCCTAAACCAAACCCTAAACCAAATCCTAACCCTAACCCTAACCCTAAATATAACCCTAACCATAACCCTACTCAAACACTAACCCTAACCCTAACCCAAACCCTAACCCTAAACCTAACCCTAACCCTTACCTAACCCTAAACCTAACCCAAAAAATAACACTAACCCTAAACCAAACCCTAACCCTAACCCTAACCCTAACCCTAACCCTAACCCAAAACCTAACCCTAACTCGAAACCTAACCCGAACCCTAACCCTAACCCTAACCCTAACCCTAACCCTAACCCTAACCCAAAACCTAACCCTAACTCGAAACCTAACCCGAACCCTAACCCTAACCCTAACCCAAAACCTAACCCTAATTCGAAACCTAACCCAAACCCTAATCCTAACCCTAACCCTAACCCAAACCCTAACCCTAACCCTATTCCTAAACCATAACCCTAAACCTAACCTTAACCCAAACCCTAAACCAAGCCCTAACCCTAAACCCTAACCCAAACCCTATCCCTAACCTTAACTCAAACTCTAACCCTAACTCTAACCCTAACCCAAAACCTAAACCTAACCCTAATCCAAACCCTAACCCAAACCCTAACAATAACCCTAACCCTAACCCTATTCCTAACACTAACCCTAACTCTAACCCTAACCCTAACTCTATTCCTAACCCTAACCCTAAACCCTAACCCTAACGAATACCGTAAACATAACCCTCACCCTAACCCTAACCCTAACCCAAACCCTAACCCTAATGCTAACCCTAACAAAAACCCTAACCCTAAACCTAAACCTAACCCAAAAACTAACCCTAACTCGAACCCTAACCCAAACCCTAATTCTAACCCTAACCCTAACCGAAACCCTAACCCTAACCCTATTCCTAACATTAACCCTAAACCTAACCTTAACCCAAACCCTAACCCAAAGCCTAACCCTAACCCTAACCCTAACCCTAACACTAACCCTAACCCAAACCCTAAGCCTAACCCTAGCCCTAAGCCTAACACTAACACTAACCCTAACACTAACCCTAACCGTAACCCTAACCCTATTTCTAACCCTAACACTAAACCCTAAGCCTAAACAATACCCTAAACATAACCTTCACGCTAACCCTAACCCTAACCCAAACCCTAACCCTAACCCTAAAACTAACCAAAAACCTAAACCTAACCCTAACCCTAACCCTAAACCAAACCCTAACCCTAACACTAACCCTAACCCTAACACTAACCCAAATCCTAACCCTAACATTAACCCAAACCAAAACCCTATACCTAACTCTAATCCTAACCCTAACCCTAATCAAAACCCTAACATTAAACCTAACCCTAACCCTAACCCAAAATCTAAACCTAACCCTAATCTTAACCCTAAACCTAACCCTAATCCTAACCCTAACCCTAACCCTAACACAAACCCAACCCCTAACCCTAACCGAAACCCTAACCCTAATCCTAATTCTAACCCGAACCCCAACCACAACCCCAAAACAAACCCCAACCCCAACCCTAACCCTAAACCTAACATTAACCCTAACCCTAACCCTAACCCTAACCCTAACCCTAACCCTAACCCTAACACTAACCCTAACCCTAACACTAACCCAAATCCTAACCCTAACATTAACCCAAACCAAAACCCTAAACCTAACTCTAATCCTAACCCTAACCCTAATCAAAACCCTAACATTAAACCTAACCCTAACCCTAACCCAAAATCTAAACCTAACCCTAATCTTAACCCTAAACCTAACCCTAATCCTAACCCTAACCCTAACCCTAACACAAACCCAACCCCTAACCCTAACCCTAACACTAACCCTAATCCTAATTCTAACCCGAACCCAATCCATAACCCTAACCCTCACCGTAACCCTAACCCTAAACCTAACATTTACGCTAACCCTAAACCAAAACCAAACTCTAACCCTAAACCTAACCCTAACCCTAATCCTAACCCTATCCCTAACCCTAACACTAACCCTAACCCGAAACCAGGCCGGAACCACCAACCTAACTCAAACCCTAATCTTAAAC
The DNA here is from genome assembly GCA_035773235.1 of Eospalax fontanierii. NCBI lineage: Eukaryota > Metazoa > Chordata > Mammalia > Rodentia > Spalacidae > Eospalax > Eospalax fontanierii. The sequence continues at coordinate 7,833,748 of JAJHUQ010000035.1, read as the reverse complement.
CTAACCCAAACCCAAACCCTTACCCTAACCTTAACCCTAAACCAAACCCTAAACCTAAACATAACCCTAACCCTAACTCTAACCCTAACCCTAACCCTACTGCTAATCCTAACCCTAACCCTAACTTTAAACTAAATCCTAACCCAAACCCTAACCCTAAACCTAACACTAACCCAAACGCTAACCCTCACCCTAAACCTAAGCCAATCGCTAATCTTAACCCTAACCCTAATCCTAACCCTAACGCTAACCCTAACACAAATTCTATCCTTCACCCAACCCCTAAACCTAACACTAAACCTAACCCTAAGCCTATCCCAAACCCTAACCCTAACCCTAATTCTAATCCTAACTGAAACCCTAACCCTAACACTAACCCAAACCATAAACCTTACCCTAACCTTAACCCTAATGCTAACCCTAAACCTAATTCAAACTCAAACCCTAACCCTAACCCTAACCCTAATCCTAACCCTAATCCTAACCCTAACACAAACCCAACCCCTAACCCTAACCCTAACCCTAACCCTAACCCTAACCCTAACCCTAACCCTAACCCTAACCCTAACCCAAACCCTAACGCTAACCCTAACCCTAACCCTAACCCAAACCCTAACACTAACCCAAACCCTAACCCTAACCCTAAATCAAACCAAAACCCTAACCCTAACTCTAATCCTAACCCTAACCCTAACCCTAACCCTAACCCTAACCCTTACCCTAACCCTAACCCTAACCCAAACCCTAACACTAACCCAAACCCTAACCCTAAACCAAACCAAAACCCTAGACCCTAACTCTAATCCTAACCCTAACCCTAACCCTAACCTAACCCTAACCCTTATCTTAACCCTAAACCTAACCAAAAAAATAACACTAACCCTAACCCTAACCCTAACCCTAACCCAAACCCTAACCCTTACCCAAACCCTAAACCTAAACCTAACCCTAACCCTAATCCTAACCCTAACCCTAACCCAAAAACTAACCCTAACTCGAACCCTAAGCCAAACCCTAATCCTAACCCTAACGCTAACCCAAACCCTAAACCTAAGCCTATTCCAAACCCTAACCCTAAACCTAACCTTAACCCAAACCCTAACCCAAAACCTAACCCTAACCCTAACCCTAACTCAAACTCTAACCCTAACTCGAACCCTAACCCTAACCCAAACACTAACCCAAACCCTAACAATAACCCTAACCCTATTCCTAACACTAACCCTAACCCTAAACCTAACCCTATTCCTAACCCTAACCCTAAACCCTAACCCTAACCAATACCCTAAACATAACCTTCACGATAACCCTAACCCTAACCCAAACCCTAACCCTAACCCTAAACCTAACCAAAAACCTAAACCTAACCGTAACCCTAACCCTAACCCAAACCGAAACCCTAACACTAACCCTAACCCTAACACTAACCCAAATCCTAACCCTAACATTAACCCAAACCAAAACCCTAAACCTAACTCTAATCCTAACCCTAACCCTAATGAAAACCCTAACATTAAACCTAACCCTAAACCTAACCCAAAACCTAAACCTAACCCTAAATCTAACCCTAAACCAAAACCTAATCCTAACCCTAACCCTAACCCAAACCCTAACCCTAACCCTATTCCTAACCATAATCCTAAACCTAACCTTAACCCAAACACTAACCCAAACTCTAACCCAAACCCTATCCCTAAACCTAACCCTAACCCTAACTCAAACTCTAAGCCTAACTCTAACCCTAACTCAAAACCTAAACCTAACCCTAATCCAAACCCTAACACAAACCCTAACAATAACCCTAACCCTAACCCTATTCCTAACACTAACCCTAACCCTAACCCTAACCCTAACCCTATTCCTAACCCTAACCCTAAACCCTTACCCTAACCAATACCCTAAACATAACCCTCACGCTAACCCTAACCCTAACCCAAACCCTAACACTAACCCTAACCCTAACCCAAACCCTAACCCTAACCCTAACCCTAACACAAACCCAACCCCTAACCCTAACCCTAACCCTAACCCTAATCCTAATTCTAACCCGAACCCACTCCATAACCCTAAAACTAACCCTAACCCTAACCCTAACCCTAAACCTAACATTAACCCTAACCCTAACCCTAACCCTAACCCTAACCCTAACCCTAACCCTAACACTAACCCTAACCCTAACACTAACCCAAATCCTAACCCTAACATTAACCCAAACCAAAACCCTAAACCTAACTCTAATCCTAACCCTAACCCTAATCAAAACCCTAACATTAAACCTAACCCTAACCCTAACCCAAAATCTAAACCTAACCCTTATCTTAACCCTAAACCTAACCCTAATCCTAACCCTAACCCTAACCCTAACACAAACCCAACCCCTAACCCTAACCCTAACACTAACCCTAATCCTAATTCTTACCCGAACCCACTCCATAACCCTAACCCTCACCGTAACCCTAACCCTAAACCTAACATTAACGCTAACCCTAAACCAAAACCTAACTCTAACCCTAAACCTAACCCTAACCCTAATCCTAACCCTATCCCTAACCCTAACACTAACCCTAACCCGAAACCAGACCGTAACCACAAACCTAACTCAAACCCTAACCTTAAACCTAACCCAAACCCAAACCCTAAACTTAACCCTAATCGTAAACCTAACCCAAAACCTAACCCTAACCCAAACACTAACCTTAACACTAAGCCTAACCCTAACACTATCACTAACCCTAACCCTAACCCTAATCATAACCGAAACCCAAACCCTAACCCTAACCCTAACCTTAACCCTAATGCTAAACCTAATCCTAACTCAAACTCAAACCCTAAACCTAACCCTAACCCTAACCCAAACCCTAACCCTAACCCTAACCCTAACCCTAATCCTAACTCAAACCCTAACCATAACCCTAATTCTAACCCGAACCCAAAACCTAAACCTAACCCTAACACAAACTCTAACCCAAACCCTAACAATAACCCTAACCCTAACCCTATTCCTAACACTAACCGTAACCCTAACCCTAACCCTAACCCTATTCCTAACCCTAACCCTAACCCTAACCTTAACCCAAACCCTAACCCTAAACCTAACCCTAACCCAAACCATAATCAAACCCTAACCCTAACCCAAACCCTAACCCTAACACTAACCCTAACCGTAACCCTAAACCTAACCCTAACCTTAACCCAAAAAGTAAACCTAAGCCTAAACCTAACCCTAATACAAAACCTAACCCTAACCCAAATCCTAATCCTAACCCTAACCCTAATCCTAAACCTAACTCTAACCCTAACCCAAACCTAACCCTAACCCTAACCCTAACCCAAACCCTAACCCTAACCGTAACCCTAACCCAAACCATAACACTAACCCTAACCTTAACCCTAATGCTAAGCCTAAACATAACTCAAACTCAAATCTAACCCTAAACCTAAGCCTAAACCAAACCCTAACCCTAACACTAACCTAACCCTAACTCAAAGCCTAACCCTAACCCTAACCCTAACCCTAACCCAAACCCTAACCCTAACACTAACCCTAACCCTAACACTAACCCAAATCCAAACCCTAACCCTAACCCAAACCAAAACCCTAACACTAACTCTAACTCTAATCCTAAACCTAACCCTAATCCTAACCCTAACCCTAACCCTAAACCTAATCCTAACCCTAACTCTAACCCTAACACAAACCCAACCTCTAACACTAACCCTAAGCCTAACCCAAACCCTAACCCTAACCCTAACCCTAACCCTAACTCAAATCCTAACCCTAACCCTTACCCTAACTCAAACCCTAACCCTAACCCTAACCCTCACCCTAAACCAAACCCTAAACCAAATCCTAACCCTAACCCTAACCCTAAATATAACCCTAACCATAACCCTACTCAAACACTAACCCTAACCCTAACCCAAACCCTAACCCTAAACCTAACCCTAACCCTTACCTAACCCTAAACCTAACCCAAAAAATAACACTAACCCTAAACCAAATCCTAACCCTAACTCTAACCCTAACACAAACCCAACCTCTAACACTAACCCTAAGCCTAACCCTAACCCTAACCCTAACTCAAATCCTAACCCTAACCCTTACCCTAACTCAAACCCTAACCCTAACCCAAACCCTCACCCTAAACCAAACCCTAAACCAAATCCTAACCCTAACCCTAACCCTAAATATAACCCTAACCATAACCCTACTCAAACACTAACCCTAACCCTAACCCAAACCCTAACCCTAAACCTAACCCTAACCCTTACCTAACCCTAAACCTAACCCAAAAAATAACACTAACCCTAAACCAAACCCTAACCCTAACCCTAACCCTAACCCTAACCCTAACCCAAAACCTAATCCTAACTCGAAACCTAACCCAAACCCTAATCCTAACCCAAACCCTAACCCTAACACAAACTCAACCCCTAACCCCAACCCTAACCCTAACCCTAACCCTAACCATAAACCTAACCCTAACTCATACCCTAACCCTAACCCTAACCCTAACCCTAACCCAAACCCTAACCCTAAATCTAACCCTAACCCTAATCCTAACCCTAACCCTAACGCAAAAACTAACCCTAACAATAACCCAAACCCTAACCCTAACCCTAACCTAACCCTAATCCAAACCCTAACACTAAACCAAACCCTAACCCTAACCCTAAACCAAACCAAAACCCTAACCCTATCTCTAATCCTAACCCTAACGCTAACCCTAACCCTAACCCTAACCCTAACCCTAACCCTAAACCAAACCAAAACCCTAACCCTAACTCTAATCCTAACCCTAACACTAAACCTAACCCTATTCCTAACCCTAACCCTAAACCCTAACCCTAACCAATACCCTAAACATAACCTTCACGATAACCCTAACCCTAATCCAAACCCTAACCCTAACACTAAACCTAACCAAAAACCTAAACCTAACCGTAACCCTAACCCTAACCCAAACCCAAATCCTAACATTAACCCTAACCCTAACACTAACCCAAATCCTAACCCTAACATTAACCCAAACCAAAACCCTAAACCTAACTCTAATCCTAACCCTAACCCTAATGAAAACCCTAACATTAAACCTAACCCTAAACCTAACCCAAAACCTAAACCTAACCATAAATCTAACCCTAAACCAAATCCTAATCCTAACGCTAACCCTAACCCAAACCCTAACCCTAACCGTATTCCTAACCATAATCCTAAACCTAACCTTAACCCAAACACTAACCCAAACCCTAACCCAAACCCTATCCCTAAACCTAACCCTAACCCTAACTCAAACTCTAAGCCTATATCTAACCCTAACTCAAAACCTAAACCTAACCCTAATCCAAACCCTAACACAAACCCTAACAATAACCCTAACCCTAACCCTATTCCTAACACTAACCCTAACCCTAAAACTAAACCCTTACCCTAACCAATACCCTAAACATAACCCTCACGCTAACCCTAACCCTAACCCAAACCCTAACACTAACCCTAACCCTAACCCAAACCCTAACCCTAACACTAACCCAAATCCTAACCCTAACATTAACCCAAACCAAAACCCTAAACCTAACTCTAATCCTAACCCTAACCCTAATCAAAACCCTAACATTAAACCTAACCCTAACCCTAACCCAAAACCTAAACCTAACCCTAATCCTAACCCTAACCCTAACCCTAATCCTAACCCTAACCCTAACCCTAACACAAACCCAACCCCTAACCCTAACCCTAACCCTAACCCAAACCCTAACACTAACCCAAATCCTAACCCTAACCCTAAACCAAACCAAAACCCTAACCCTAACTCTAATCCTAACCCTAACCCTAACCCTAACGCCAACCCTAACCGTAAACCAAAGCCTTACCCTAAACCTAACCCTAACCCTTATCCTAACCCTAAACCTAACCCAAAAAATAACACTAACCCTAAAAAAAACCCTAACCCTAAGGCTAACCCTAACCCTAACCCAAACCCTAACCCTTACCCAAACCCTAAACCTAAACCTAACCCTAACCCTAATCCTAACCCTAACCCTAACCCAAAAAGTAACCCTAAACCAAACCCAAACCCAAACCCTAATCCTAACCCTAACCCAAACCCTAACCCTAACCCTATTCCTAACCATAACCCTAAACCTAACCATAATCCAAACACTAACCCAAACCCTAACCCAAACCCTATGCCTAACCCTAACCCTAACCCTAACTCAAACTCTAACCCTAACTCTAACCCTAACTCAAAACCTAAACCTAACCCTAATCCAAACCCTAACACAAACCCTAAAAATAACCCTAACCCTAACCCTATTCCTAACACTAACCCTAACCCTAACCCTAACCCTAACCCTAACACTATTCCTAATACTAACCCTAAACCCTTACCCTAACCAATACCCTAAACATAACACTCACGCTAACCCTAACCCCATCCCAAACCCTAACACTAACCCTAACCCTAACCCATACCCTAACCCTAACCCTAACCCTAACCCAAACCAAAAACCTAACCCTAACTGTAATCCTAACCCTAACCCTAATCAAAACCCTAACATTAACCCTAACCCTACCCCTAACCCTATTCCTAACCTTAACCCTAAACCTAACCTTAACCAAAAACCTAACCGTAAATCTAACCCAAACCCTAAACCTAACTCAAACCCTAACCCTAAGACAAACCCTATCCCTAACACAAACCCTAACCCAAATCCTAAACATAACACTAACCCTAACCCAAACCCTAACCCTAACACTAACACTTACCCTAAGACTAACCCAAAACCTAACCCTAAACCTAACCAAAACCAAAAGCCTAACCCTAAGTCTAATGCTAACCCTAACCCTAATCCTAACCCTAACCCTAACACTAAACCAAACCCTAAACCTAACCCTAATCCTAACTCTAACCCTAACCCTAATCGTAACCCTAAACCTAACCCTAACCCACACCCAACCCCTAACTCTAACCCTAACCCTAACCGAAACCCTAACTCAAACCCTAACCCTAACCCTAACCCAAACCCTAACCCTAAACCTAACACTAACCCTTTTCCTAACCCTAACACAAACCCTAACAATAATCCTAACCCTAACCATATTCCTAAACCTAACCCTAACCCTAACCCTAACCCTAATCTTAACCCTAACCCTAACCCAAAAACTAACCCTAACCCTAACCCAAACCCTAACCCTAACACTAATCCTAATCCTAACCTGAACGCTAACCCTAACTCAAACCCTAACCCTAACCCAAACCCTAACCCTAACACTAACCATAACCCTAATCCTAAACCTAACACTAACCCTAACCCTAACCCTAACCCTAACCCTAACCCTAACCCTAACCCAAACCCTAACCCTTACCCAAACCCTAAACCTAAAAAGAACCCTAACCCTAATCCTAACCCTAAACCTAACCCAAAAACTAACCCTAACTCGAACCCTAAGCCAAACCCTAATCCTAACCCTAACCCTAACCCTAACACTAACTCAAACTCTAACCCTAACTCGAACCATAACCCTAACCCAAACACTAACCCAAACCCTAAAAATAACCCTAATCCTATTCCTAACACTAACCCTAACCCTCAACCTAACCCTATTCCTAACCCTAACCCTAAACCCTAACCCTAACCAATACCCTAAACATAACCTTCACGATAACCCTAACCCTAACACAAACCCTAACCCTAACTCTAAACCTAACCAAAAACCTAAACCTAAACCTAACCCTAACACTAATCCTAACCCTAACCCTAACCCAAAAACTAACCCTAACCCGAACACTAACCCAAACACTAAGTCTAACCCTAACCCTAACTCAAAACCTAACCATAACCCTAATCCTAACCCTAAACCTAACCCAAAAACTAACCCTAACTCGAACCCTAAGCCAAACCCTAATCCTAACCCTAACCCTAACCCTAACACTAACTCAAACTCTAACCCTAACTCGAACCATAACCCTAACCCAAACACTAACGCAAACCCTAAAAATAACCCTAATCCTATTCCTAACACTAACCCTAACCCTCAACCTAACCCTATTCCTAACCCTAACCCTAAACCCTAACCCAAAACAATACCCTAAACATAACCTTCACGATAACCCTAACCCTAACACAAACCCTAACCCTAACTCTAAACCTAACCAAAAACCTAAACCTAAACCTAACCCTAACCCTAACCCAAAAATAAACCCTAACACTAACCCTAACCCTAACACTAACCCAAATCCTAACCCTAACATTAACCCAAACCAAAACACTAAACCTAACTCTAATCCTAACACTAAGCCTAATCAAAACCCTAACATTAAACCTAACCCTAAACCTAACCCAAAACCTAAACCTAACCCTAATCCTAACCCTAACCCTAACACTTATCCTAACCCTAACCCTAACCCTAACACAAACCCATCCCCTAACCCTAACCCTAACCCAAACCCTAACCCTAAACCTAACCCTAACTCAAACCCTAACCCTAACCCTAACCCTAACCCAAACCCTAACCCTAAATCTAACCCTAAGCCTAATCCTAACCCTAACCCTAACCCAAAAACTAACACTAACGATAACCCAAACCCTAAACCTAATGCTAACCCTAACCCAAACCCTAACACTAACACTAACACTAAACCTAACACTAACCCAAACCCTAACCCTAACCCTAAACCAAACCAAAACCCTAACCCTAACTCTAATCCTAACCCTAACCCTAACCCTAACCGTAACCCTAACCCTAACTCAAACCCTAACCCTAACCCTAACCCAAACCCTAAACCTAAACCTAACCCTAACCCTTATTCTAAACCTAAACCTAACCCTAAAATGAACACTAACCCTAAACTAAACCCTAACCCTAACCATAAACCTAAACCTAACCCAAACCCTAACCCTTACCCAAACCCTAAACCTCAACCTAACCCTAACACTAATCCTAACCCTAACCCTAACCCAAAAACTAACCCTAACCCGAACCCTAACCCAAACACTAATTCTAACCCTAACGCTAACCCAAAACCTAAACCTAACCCTATTCCTAACCATAACCCTAAACCTAACCTTAACCCAAACCCTAACCCAAAAACTAACCCTAAACCCTAACCCAAACCCTATCCCTAACCATTACACTAACCCTAACTCAAACTCTAACCCTAACTCTAACCCTAACCCAAAACCTAAACCTAACCCTAATCCAAACCCTAACCCAAACCCTAACAATAACCCTAACCCTAACCCTATTCCTAACACTAACCCTAACCCTAACCCTAACCCTAACTCTATTCCTATCCCTAACCATAAACCCTAACCCTAACCAATACCCTAAACATAACCCTCACCCTAACCTTAGCCCTAACCCAAACCCTAACCCTAACGCTAACCCTAACAAAAACCCTAACCCTAAACCTAAACCTAACAAAAAACTAACCCTAACTCGAACCCTAACCCAAACCCTAATCCTAACCCTAACCCTAACCCAAACCCTAACCCTAACCCGATTCCTAACATTAACCCTAAACCTAACCTTAACCCAAACCTTAACCCAAACCCTAACCCGAACCCTAACCCTAACCCTAACCCTAACCCAAACCCTAACCCTAACTCTAACCCTAACCCTAACCCTAACCCAAAACCTAACCCAAATCCTAACCCAAATCCTAACCCTAACCCTAACCCTAACCCTAACTCAAACACTAACCCTAACCTTAACTCAAACCCTAACCCTAAACCTAACCCTAACCCTTATCCTAACCCTAAACCTAACCCAAAAAATAACACTAACCCTAAACCAAACCCTAACCCTAACCCTAACCCTAACCCTTACCCAAACCCTAAACCTAAACCTAACCCTAATCTAATCCTAACCCTAACCCTAACCGAAAAAGAAACCCTAACTCGAACCCTAACCGAAACACTAATCCTAAACCTAACCCTAAACCAAACCCTAACCCTAACCCTAACCCTAAACCTTACCCAAACCCTAAACCTAAACCTAACCCTAATCTAATCCTAACCCTAACCCAAACCCTAACCCAAACCCTAACCCTAACTCAAACTCTAACCCTAACTCGAACCCTAACCCTAACCCAAACACTAACCCAAACCCTAACAATAACCCTAACACTATTCCTAACACTAACCCTAACCCTAACCCTAACCCTAACCCTATTCCTAACCCTAACCCTAAACTCTAACCCTAACCAATACCCTAAACATAACCTTCACGCTAACCCTAACCCTAACCCAAACTCTAACCCTAACCCTAAACCTAACCAAAAACCTAAACCTACCCCTAACCCTAACCCTAACCCAAACCCTAACCCTAACACTAACCCTTACCCTAACACTAACCCAAATCCTAACCCTAACATTCACCCAAACCAAAACCCTAAACCTAACTCTAATCCTAACCCTAACCCTAATCAAAACCCTAACATTAAACCTAACCCTAACCCTAACCCAAAACCTAAACCTAACCCTAATCCTAACCCTAAACCTAACCTAATCCTAACCCTAACCCTAAACCTAATACAAACCCAACCCCTAACCCTAACCCTAACCCTAACCCAAACCCTAACCCTAAACCTAACCCTAACTCAAACCCTAACCCTAACCCTAACCCTAACCCAAACCCTAACCCTAAATCTAACCCTAACCCTAATCCTAACCCTAACCCTAACCCAAAAACTAACACTAATGATAACGCAAACCCTAACCCTAACCCTAACCCTAACCCAAACCCTAACACTAACACTAACACAAACCCTAACACTAACCCAAACCCTAAACCTAACCCTAAACCAAACCAAAACCCTAACCCTAACTCTAATCCTAACCCTAACACTAACCCTTACCCTAACCCTAACCATAACCCTAACCCTAACTCAAACCCTAACCGTAACCATAACCCAAACCCTAACCCTAAACCTAACCCTAACCCTTATTCTAACACTAAACCTAACCCAAAAAATAACACTAACCCTAAACCCAACCCTAACCCTAACCCTAACCCTAAACCTAACCCAAACCCTAACCCTTCCCCAACCCCTAACCCTAAACCTAACCCTAACCCAAAAGCTAACCCTCACCCTAACCCTAAGCCAATCCCTAATCTTAACCCTAATCCTAATCCTAACCGTAACGCTAACCCTAACCCAAATTCTAACCCTAAAACAAACACTAAACCTAACACTAAACCTAACCCTAAGCCTATCCCAAACCCTAACCCTAACCCTAATTCTAATCCTAACCCAAACCCTAACCCTAACACTAATCCAAACCATAAACCTAACCCTAACCTTAACTCTAATGCTAACCCTAAACCTAATTCAAAATCAAACCCTTACCCTAACCCTAACCCTAACCCTAACCCAAACCCTAACCCTAACCCTAACCCTACCCCTAATCCTAAACCTAATCCTAACCCTAACCCAAACCCTAAACCTAATCCTAACCCTAAGCCCTAAACCTAATCCTAATCCTAACCCTAAACCTAACCCAAACCCAAACCCTAAAATTAACCCTAATTGTAAACCTAACCCAAAACCTAACCCTAACCCAAACACTAACCTTAACACTAAGCCTAACCCTAACACTATCACTAACCCTAACCCTAACCCTAATCATAACCGAAACCCAAACCCTAACCCTAACCCTAACCTAAACCCTAATGCTAACCCTAATCCTAACTCAAACTCAAACCCTAAACCTAACCTTAAAACTAACCCAAACCCTAACCCTAACCCTAACACTAACCCTAACTCAAACCCTAACCATAACCCTAATTCTAACCCGAACCCAAAATCTAAACCTAACCCTAACACAAACTCTAACCCAAACCCTAACAATAACCCTAACCCTAACCCTATTCCTAACCCTAACCGTAACCCTAACCCTAACCCTAATCCGATTCCTAACCCTAACCCTAAACCTAACCTTAACCCAAACCCTAACCGTAAACCTAACCCTAGCCCAAACCCTAATGAAACCGTAACCCTAACACAAACCCTAGCCCTAACACTAACCCTAACCGTAATCCTAAACCTAACCCTAACGCTAAGCCAAAAAGTAAACCTAACCCTAAACCTAACCCTAACCCTAACCCTAACCCTAACCCTAACCCTAACCCTAACGCAAACCATAACACTAACCATAACCTTAACCCTAATGCTAAGCCTAAACCTAACTCAAGCTCAAACCTAACCCTAAACCTAACCCTAACGCAGACCCTAACCCTAACACTAACCTAACCCTAACTCAAACCCTAACCATAACCCTAACCCTAACCCTAACCCAAACCCTAACCCTAACACTAACCCTAACCCTGACACTAACCCAAATCCTAACCCTAAACCTAACCCAAACCAAAATCCTCACCCTAACTCTAACTCTAAACCTAAACCTAACTCTAATCCTAACCCTAATCCAAACCCTAATCCTAACGCTAACCCTAACCCTAACACAAACCTAAACTCTAATACTAACCCTAACCCTAACCCAAACCCTAAGCCTAACCCTAACCCTAACCCTAACTCAAACCCTAACCCTAACCCTTACCCTAACGCAAACCCTAACCCTAACCCTAACCGTAACCCTAACCGAAACCCTAAACCAAATCCTAACCCTAAACCTAACCCTAACCCTAACCCTAATCCTAACCCTAACTCAAACACTAACCCTAACCCTAACCCTAAACCTAACCCTAACCCTTATCCTAAACCTAAACCTAACCCAAAAAATAACACTAACCCTAAACCAAACCCTAACCCTAAACCTAACCCTAACCATAACCCTAACCCAAACCCTAACCCTTACCCAAACCCTAACCCTAAACCTAACCTTAACCCAAACCCTAACCCAAACCCTAACCCTAAACCCTAACCCAAACCCTATACCTAACCCTTACCCTAACCCTAACTCAATCTCTAACCCTAAATCTAACCCTAACCCAAAACCTAAACGTAACCCTAATCCAAACCCTAACCCAAACCCTAACAATAACCCTAACACTAACCCTATTCTTAACACTAACCCTAACCCTAACCCTAACCCTAACTCTATTCCTAACCCTAAACCTAAACCCTAACCCTAAGGAATACCCTAAACATAACCCTCACCCTAACCCTAACCCTAACCCAAAACCTAACCCTAAAGCTAACCCTAACAAAAACCCTAACCCTAACCCTAAACCTAAAACAAAAACTAACCCTAACTCGAACCCTAACCCAAACCCTAACCCTAACCCTATTCCTAAAATTAACCCTAAACCTAACCTTAACCCAAACCCTAACCCAAAACCTAACCCTAACCCTAACCCTAACCCTAACCCAAACCCTAACCCAAACCCTAACCCTAACCCTATTCCTAACCATAACCCTAAACCTAACCTTAATCCAAACACTAACCCAAACCCTAACCCAAACCCTATCCCTAACCCTAACCCTAACCCTAACTCAAACTCTAACCCTAACTCTAACCCTAACTCAAAACCTAAACCTAACCCTAATCCAAACCCTAACACAAACCCTAACAATAACCCTAACCCTAACCCTATTCCTAACACTAACCCTAACCCTAACCCTAACAAATACCCTAAACATAACACTCACGCTAACCCTAACCCTAACCCAAAGCCTAACACTAACCCTAACCCTAACCCATACCCTAACCCTAACCCTAACCCTAACCCAAACCAAAACCCTAACCCTAACTGTAATCCTAACCCTAACCCTAATCAAAACCCTAACATTAACCCTAACCCTAACCCTAACCCTATTCCTAACCTTAACCCTAAACCTAACCTTAACCCAAAACCTAACCGTAAATCTAACACAAACCCTAAACCTAACTCAAACCCTAACCCTAAGACAAACCCTATCCCTAACACAAACCCTAACCCAAATCCTAAACATAACACTAACCCTAACCCAAACCCTAACCCTAACACTAACACTTACCCTAAGACTAACCCAAAACCTAACCCTAAACCTAACCAAAACCAAAAGCCTAACCCTAAGTCTAATGCTAACCCTAACCCTAATCCTAACACTAACCCTAACCCTAACACTAAACCAAACCCTAAACCTAACCCTAATCCTAACTCTAACCCTAAACCTAATCGTAACCCTAAACCTAACCCTAACCCACACCCAACCCCTAACTCTAACCCTAACCCTAACCGAAACCCTAACTCAAACCCTAACCCTAACCCTAACCCAAACCCTAACCCTAAACCTAACACTAACCCTTTTCCTAACCCTAACACAAACCCTAACAATAATCCTAACCCTAACCATATTCCTAAACCTAACCCTAACTCTAACCCTAACCCTAATCCTAACCCTAACACTAACCCAAAAAATAACCCTAACCCTAACCCAAACCCTAACCCTAACACTAATCCTAATCCTAACCTGAACGCTAACCCTAACTCAAACCCTAACCCTAACCCAAACCCTAACCCTAACACTAACCATAACCATAACCCTAATCCTAAACCTAACCATAACCCTAACCCTAACCCTAACCCTAACCCTAACCCTAACCCTAACCCAAACCCTAACCCCTACCCAAACCCTAAACCTAAACCGAACCCTAACCCTAATCCTATCCCTAAACCCAACCCAAAAACTAACCCTAACCCTATTCCTAACCCTAACCCTAAACCTAACCTTAAGCCAAACCCTAACCCAAAACCTAACCCTAACCCTAACACTAACTCAAACTCTAACCCTAACTCGAACCATAACCCTAACCCAAACACTAACCCAAACACTAAAAATAACCCTAATCCTATTCCTAACACTAACCCTAACCCTCAACCTAACCCTATTCCTAACCGTAACCCTAAACCCTAACCCTAACCAATACCCTAAACATAACCTTCAGGATAATGCTTACCCTAACACAAACCCTAACCCTAACCCTAAACCTAACCAAAAACCTAAACCTAAACCTAAACCTAACCCTAACCCAAACCTAAACCCTAACACTAACCCTAACCCTAACACTAACCCAAATCCTAACCCTAACATTAACCCAAACCAAAACACTAAACCTAACTCTAATCCTAACACTAACCCTAATCAAAACCCTAACATTAAACCTAACCCTAAACCTAACCCAAAACCTAAACCTAACCCTAATCCTAACCCTAACCCTAACCCTTATCCTAACCCTAACCCTAACCCTAACACAAACCCATCCCCTAACCCTAACCCTAACCCAAACCCTAACCCTAAACCTAACCCTAACTCAAACCCTAACCCTAACCCTAACCCTAACCCAAACCCTAACCCTAAGCCTAATCCTAACCCTAACCCTAACCCAAAAACTAACACTAACGATAACCCAAACCCTAAACCTAACGCTAACCCTACCGCAAACCCTAACACTAACACTAACACTAACCCTAACACTAACCCAAACCCTAACCCTAACCCTAAACCAAACCAAAACCCTAACCCTAACTCTAATCCTAACCCTAACCCTAACCCTAACCGTAACCCTAACCCTAACTCAAACCCTAACCCTAACCCAAACCCTAACCCTAACCCTAACCCTAACCCTAACCCTAACCCTAACCCTAAACCTAACCCTAACCCTTATTCTAAACCTAAACCTAACCCAAAAATGAACACTAACCCTAAACTAAACCCTAACCCTAACCCTAACCCTAAACCTAACCCAAACCCTAACCCTTACCCAAACCCTAAACCTAAACCTAACCCTAACCCTAATCCTAACCCTAACCCTAACCCAAAAACTAACCCTAACCCGAACCCTAACCCAAACACTAATTCTAACACTAACCCTAACCCAAAACCTAACCCTAACCCTATTCCTAACCATAACCCTAAACCTAACCTTAACCCACACCCTAACCCAAAAACTCACCCTAAACCCTAACCCAAACCCTATCCCTAACCCTTACACTAACCCTAACACAAACTCTAACCCTAACTCTAACCCTAACCCAAAACCTAAACCTAACCCTAATCCAAACCCTAACCCAAACCCTAACAATAACCCTAACCCTAACCCTATTCCTAACACTAACCCTAACCCTAACCCTAACCCTAACTCTATTCCTATCCCTAACCATAAACCCTAACCCTAACGAATACCCTAAACATAACCCTCACCCTAACCTTAGCCCTAACCCAAACCCTAACCCTAACGCTAACCCTAACAAAAACCCTAACCCTAAACCTAAACCTAACCCAAAAACTAACCCTAACT
>JAJHUQ010000035.1:7797500-7812500 GCA_035773235.1 Eospalax fontanierii | reverse complement strand
CTAAACCTAACCCAAAAAATAACACTAACCCTAAACCAAACCCTAACCCTAACCCTAACCCTAACCATAACCCTAACCCAAACCCTAACCCATACCCAAACCCTAAACCTAAACCTAACCCTAACCCTAACACTAACCCTAACCCTAACCCTAACCCTAACCGTAACCCTAACCCTAAACCTAACCCTAACCCTAACCCTAACCCTAACCCTAACCCTAACCCTAACCCTAACTCAAACACTAACCCTAACCCTAATCAAAACCCTAACATTAAACCTAACAATAACCCTAACCCAAAACCTAAACCTAATCCTAATCCTAACCCTAACCCTAACCCTAATCCTAACCCTAACCCTAACCCTAACACAAACCCAACCCCTAACCCTAACCCTAACCCTAGTCCTAATTCTAACCGAACCCAAACCATAAACCTAACCCTAAACCTAACCCTATCCCTAACCCTAACACTAACCCTAACCCAAAACTACACCGTAACCACAAACCTAACTCAAACTCTAACCTTAAACCTAACCCAAACCCATACCCTAACCCTAACCTTAACCGTAAACCAAACCCTAAACCTAATCCTAACCCTAACCCTAACCCTAACCCTAACCCTATTGCTAATCCTAACCCTAAACCTAACTTTAAACCAAATCCTAACCCAAACCCTAACCCTAAACCTAACCCTAACCCAAAAGCTAACCCTCACCCTAACCCTAAGCCAATCCCTAATCTTAACCCTAATCCTAATCCTAACCGTAACGCTAACCCTAACCCAAATTCTAACCCTAACCCAAACCCTAAACCTAACACTAAACCTAACCCTAAGCCTATCCCAAACCCTAACCCTAATTCTAATCCTAACCCAAACCCTAACCCTAACACTAATCCAAACCATAAACCTAACCCTAACCTTAACTCTAATGCTAACCCTAAACCTAATTCAAAATCAAACCCTAACCCTAAACCTAACCCAAACCCTAACCCTAACCCTAACCCTACCCCTAATCCTAAACCTAATCCTAACCCTAACCCAAACCCTAAACCTAATCCTAACCCTAAGCCCTAAACCTAATCCTAATCCTAACCCTAAACCTAACCCAAACACAAACCCTAAACTTAACCCTAATCGTAATCCCAATACTAACCCTAACCCTAATCCACACCCTAACCCTAACACTAACCCTAACCCTAACCCTAACCCTAATCCTAACCGAAACCCAAACCCTAACCCTAACCGTAACCAAAACGCTAAACCTAACCCTAACGCTAAACCTTACCCAAACCCTAATCATAACCGTAACCCGAACCCTAACCCTAACCCTAAACCTAACTTTAACCCAAACCCTAACCCTAACCCGAACCCTAAACCTAACCCTAACGCTATCCCTAACCTTAAACCTAACCCAAACCCAAACCCTAAACTTAACCCTAATCGTAAACCTAACCCAAAACCTAACCCTAACCCAAACACTAACCTTAACACTAAGCCTAACCCTAACACTATCACTAACCCTAAACCTAACCCTAATCATAACCGAAACCCAAACCCTAACCCTAACCCTAACCTTAACCCTAATGCTAACCCTAATCCTAACTCAAACTCAAACCCTAAACCTAACCTTAAAACTAACCCAAACCCTAACCCTAACCCTAACACTAACCCTAACTCATACCCTAACCATAACCCTAATTCTAACCCGAACCCAAAACCTAAACCTAACCCTAACACAAACTCTAACCCAAACCATAACAATAACCCTAACCCTAACCCTATTCCTAACCCTAACCGTAAACCTAACCCTAACCCTAACCCGATTCCTAACCCTAACCCTAAACCTAACCTTAACCCAAACCCTAACCCTAAACCTAACCCTAACCCAAACCCTAATCAAACCCTAACCCTAACACAAACCCTAACCCTAACACTAACCCTAACCGTAATCCTAAACCTAACCCTAACCCTAAGCCAAAAAGTAAACCTAACCCTAAACCTAACCCTAACCCTAACCCTAACCCTAACCCTAACCCTAACCCTAACGCAAACCATAACACTAACCATAACCTTAACCCTAATGCTAAGCCTAAACCTAACTGAAACTCAGACCTAACCCTAAACCTAACCCTAACCCAAACCCTAACCCTAACACTAACCTAACCCTAACTCAAACCCTAACCATAACCCTAACCCTAACCCTAACCCAAACCCTAACCCTAACACTAACCCTAACCCTAACACTAACCTAACCCTAACCCTAACCCAAACCAAAACCCTCACCCTAACTCTAACTCTAAACCTAAACCTAACTCTACTCCTAACCCTAACACTAACCCTAATCCTAAACCTAACGCTAACCCTAACACAAACCCAACCTCTTATACTAACCCTAACCCTAACCCAAACCCTAAGCCTAACCCTAACCCTAACCCTAACTCAAACCCTAACCCTAACCCTTACCCTAACGCAAAACCTAACACTAACCTTAACCCTAACCCTAATCCTAACCCTAACTCAAACACTAACCCTAACCCTAACCCAAACCCTAACCCTAAACCTAACCCTAACCCTTATCCTAACCCTAAACCTAACCCAAAAAATAACACTAACCCTAAACCAAACCCTAACCCTAACCCTAACACTAACCATAACCCTAACCCAAACCCTAACCCTTACCCAAACCCTAAACCTAAACCTAACCCTAACCCTAATCCTAACCCTAACCCTAACCCTAACCGTAACCGTAACCCTAACCCTAAACCTAACCCTAACCCTAACCCTAACCCTAAACCTAACCCTAACTCAAACACTAACCCTAACCCTAATCAAAACCCTAACATTAAACCTAACCCTAACCCTAACGCAAACCTAAACCTAATCCTAATCCTAACCCTAACCCTAACCCTAATCCTAACCCTAACGCTAACCCTAACACAAACCCAACCCCTAACCCTAACCCTAACCCTAGTCCTAATTCTAACCCGAACCCAAACCATAACCCTAACCCTAAACCTAACCCTATCCCTAACCCTAACACTCCCCCTAACACAAAACCACACCGTAACCCCAAACCTCCCTCAACCTCTAACCTTAAACCTAACCCAAACCCAAACCCTCACCCTAACCTTAACCGTAAACCAACCCTAAACCTAACCCTAACCCTAACCCTAACCCTAATCAAAACCCTAACATTAAACCTAACCCTAACCCTAACCCAAAACCTAAACCTAACCCTAATCCTAACCCTAAACCTAACCTAATCCTAACCCTAACCCTAAACCTAATACAAACCCAACCCCTAACCCTAACCCTAACCCTAACCCAAACCCTAACCCTAAACCTAACCCTAACTCAAACCCTAACCCTAACCCTAACCCTAGCCCAACCCCTAACCCTAAATCTAACCCTAACCCTAATCCTAACGCTAACCCTAACCCAAAAACTAACACTAATGATAGCGCAAACCCTAGCCCTAGCCCTAACCATAAGCCAAACGCTAACACTAGCACTAACACAAACCCTAACACTAACCCAAACCCTAAACCTAACCCTAAACCAAACCAAAACCCTAACCCTAACTCTAATCCTAACCCTAACACTAACCCTTACCCTAACCCTAACCATAACCCTAACCCTAACTCAAACCCTAACCGTAACCATAACCCAAACCCTAACCCTAAACCTAACCCTAACCCTTATTCTAACACTAAACCTAACCCAAAAAATAACACTAACCCTAAACCCAACCCTAACCCTAACCCTAACCCTAAACCTAACCCAAACCCTAACCCTTACCCAAACCCTAACCCTAAACCTAACCCTAACCCAAAAGCTAACCCTCACCCTAACCCTAAGCCAATCCCTAATCTTAACCCTAATCCTAATCCTAACCGTAACGCTAACCCTAACCCAAATTCTAACCCTAAAACAAACACTAAACCTAACACTAAATCTAACCCTAAGCCTATCCCAAACCCTAACCCTAACCCTAATTCTAATCCTAACCCAAACCCTAACCCTAACACTAATCCAAACCATAAACCTAACCCTAACCTTAACTCTAATGCTAACCCTAAACCTAATTCAAAATCAAACCCTTACCCTAACCCTAACCCTAACCCTAACCCAAACCCTAACCCTAACCCTAACCCTACCCCTAATCCTAAACCTAATCCTAACCCTAACCCAAACCCTAAACCTAATCCTAACCCTAAGCCCTAAACCTAATCCTAATCCTAACCCTAAACCTAACCCAAACCCAAACCCTAAAATTAACCCTAATCGTAAACCTAACCCAAAACCTAACCCTAACCCAAACACTAACCTTAACACTAAGCCTAACCCTAACACTATCACTAACCCTAACCCTAACCCTAATCATAACCGAAACCCAAACCCTAACCCTAACCCTAACCTAAACCCTAATGCTAACCCTAATCCTAACTCAAACTCAAACCCTAAACCTAACCTTAAAACTAACCCAAACCCTAACCCTAACCCTAACACTAACCCTAACTCAAACACTAACCATAACCCTAATTCTAACCCGAACCCAAAATCTAAACCTAACCCTAACACATACTCTAACCCAAACCCTAACAATAACCCTAACCCTAACCCTATTCCTAACCCTAACCGTAAGCCTAACCCTAACCCTAATCCGATTCCTAACCCTAACCCTAAACCTAACCTTAACCCAAACCCTAACCCTAAACCTAACCCTAACCCAAACCCTAATCAAACCCTAACCCTAACACAAACCCTAACCCTAACACTAACCCTAACCGTAATCCTAAACCTAACCCTAACCCTAAGCCAAAAAGTAAACCTAACCCTAAACCTAACCCTAACCCTAACCCTAACCCTAACCCTAACCCTAACCCTAACGCAAACCATAACACTAACCATAACCTTAAACCTAATGCTAAGCCTAAACCTAACTCAAACTCAAACCTAACCCTAAACCTAACCCTAACCCAAACCCTAACCCTAACACTAACCTAACCCTAACTCAAACCCTAACCATAACCCTAACCCTAACCCTAACCCAAACCCTAACCCTAACACTAACCCTAACCCTGACACTAACCCAAATCCTAACCCTAAACCTAACCCAAACCAAAATCCTCACCCTAACTCTAACTCTAAACCTAAACCTAACTCTAATCCTAACCCTAATCCAAACCCTAATCCTAACGCTAACCCTAACCCTAACACAAACCCAAACTCTAATACTAACCCTAACCCTAACCCAAACCCTAAGCCTAACCCTAACCCTAACCCTAACTCAAACCCTAACCCTAACCCTTACCCTAACGCAAACCCTAACCCTAACCCTAACCGTAACCCTAACCGAAACCCTAAACCAAATCCTAACCCTAAACCTAACCCTAACCCTAACCCTAATCCTAACCCTAACTCAAACACTAACCCTAACCCTAACCCTAAACCTAACCCTAACCCTTATCCTAAACCTAAACCTAACCCAAAAAATAACACTAACCCTAAACCAAACCCTAACCCTAACCCTAACCCTAACCCTAACCATAACCCTAACCCAAACCCTAACCCTTACCCAAACCCTACCCCTAAACCTAACCTTAACCCAAACCCTAACCCAAACCCTAACCCTAAACCCTAACCCAAACCCTATACCTAACCCTTACCCTAACCCTAACTCAATCTCTAACCCTAAATCTAACCCTAACCCAAAACCTAAACGTAACCCTAATCCAAACCCTAACCCAAACCCTAACAATAACCCTAACACTAACCCTATTCTTAACACTAACCCTAACCCTAACCCTAACCCTAACTCTATTCCTAACCCTAAACCTAAACCCTAACCCTAAGGAATACCCTAAACATAACCCTCACCCTAACCCTAACCCTAACCCAAACCCTAACCCTAAAGCTAACCCTAACAAAAACCCTAACCCTAATCCTAAACCTAAAACAAAAACTAACCCTAACTCGAACCCTAACCCAAACCCTAACCCTAACCCTATTCCTAAAATTAACCCTAAACCTAACCTTAACCCAAACCCTAACCCAAACCCTAAGCCTAACCCTAACCCTAACCCTAACCCTAACCCAAACCCTAACCCAAACCCTAACCCTAACCCTATTCCTAACCATAACCCTAAACCTAACCTTAATCCAAACACTAACCCAAACCCTAACCCAAACCCTATCCCTAACCCTAACCCTAACCCTAACTCAAACTCTAACCCTAACTCTAACCCTAACTCAAAACCTAAACCTAACCCTAACCCAAAGCCTAACACTAACCCTAACCCTAACCCTAACCCTAACCCTATTCCTAACACTAACCCTAACCCTAACCCTAACAAATACCCTAAACATAACACTCACGCTAACCCTAACCCTAACCCAAAGCCTAACACTAACCCTAACCCTAACCCATACCCTAACCCTAACCCTAACCCTAACCCAAACCAAAACCCTAACCCTAACTGTAATCCTAACCCTAACCCTAATCAAAACCCTAACATTAACCCTAACCCTAACCCTAACCCTATTCCTAACCTTAACCCTAAACCTAACCTTAACCCAAAACCTAACCGTAAATCTAACACAAACCCTAAACCTAACTCAAACCCTAACCCTAAGACAAACCCTATCCCTAACACAAACCCTAACCCAAATCCTAAACATAACACTAACCCTAACCCAAACCCTAACCCTAACACTAACACTTACCCTAAGACTAACCCAAAACCTAACCCTAAACCTAACCAAAACCAAAAGCCTAACCCTAAGTCTAATGCTAACCCTAACCCTAATCCTAACACTAACCCTAACCCTAACACTAAACCAAACCCTAAACCTAACCCTAATCCTAACTCTAACCCTAACCCTAATCGTAACCCTAAACCTAACCCTAACCCACACCCAACCCCTAACTCTAACCCTAACCCTAACCGAAACCCTAACTCAAACCCTAACCCTAACCCTAACCCAAACCCTAACCCTAAACCTAACACTAACCCTTTTCCTAACCCTAACACAAACCCTAACAATAATCCTAACCCTAACCATATTCCTAAACCTAACCCTAACTCTAACCCTAACCCTAATCCTAACCCTAACACTAACCCAAAAAATAACCCTAACCCTAACCCAAACCCTAACCCTAACACTAATCCTAATCCTAACCTGAACGCTAACCCTAACTCAAACCCTAACCCTAACCCAAACCCTAACCCTAACACTAACCATAACCATAACCCTAATCCTAAACCTAACCATAACTCTAACCCTAACCCTAACCCTAACCCTAACCCTAACCCTAACCCAAACCCTAACCCTTACCCAAACCCTAAACCTAAACCGAACCCTAACCCTAATCCTAACCCTAAACCTAACCCAAAAACTAACCCTAACCCTATTCCTAACCCTAACCCTAAACCTAACCTTAAGTCAAACCCTAACCCAAACCCTAACCCTAACCCTAACACTAACTCAAACTCTAACCCTAACTCGAACCATAACCCTAACCCAAACACTAACCCAAACCCTAAAAATAACCCTAATCCTATTCCTAACACTAACCCTAACCCTCAACCTAACCCTATTCCTAACCGTAACCCTAAACCCTAACCCTAACCAATACCCTAAACATAACCTTCACGATAATCCTTACCCTAACACAAACCATAACCCTAACCCTAAACCTAACCAAAAACCTAAACCTAAACCTAACCCTAACCCTAACCCAAACCTAAACCCTAACACTAACCCTAACCCTAACACTAACCCAAATCCTAACCCTAACATTAACCCAAACCAAAACACTAAACCTAACTCTAATCCTAACACTAACCCTAATCAAAACCCTAACATTAAACCTAACCCTAAACCTAACCCAAAACCTAAACCTAACCCTAATCCTAACCCTAACCCTAACCCTTATCCTAACCCTAACCCTAACCCTAACACAAACCCATCCCCTAACCCTAACCCTAACCCAAACCCTAACCCTAAACCTAACCCTAACTCAAACCCTAACCCTAACCCTAACCCAAAATCTAACCCTAAGCCTAATCCTAACCCTAACCCTAACCCAAAAACTAACACTAACGATAACCCAAACCCTAAACCTAACGCTAACCCTAACGCAAACCCTAACACTAACACTAACACTAACCCTAACACTAACCCAAACCCTAACCCTAACCCTAAACCAAACCAAAACCCTAAGCCTAACTCTAATCCTAACCCTAACCCTAACCCTAACCGTAACCCTAACCCTAACTCAAACCCTAACCCTAACCCAAACCCTAACCCTAACCCTAACCCTAACCCTAACCCTAACCCTAACCCTAACCCTAAACCTAACCCTAACCCTTATTCTAAACCTAAACCTAACCCAAAAATGAACACTAACCCTAAACTAAACCCTAACCCTAACCCTAACCCTATACCTAACCCAAACCCTAACCCTTACCCAAACCCTAAACCTAAACCTAACCCTAACCCTAATCCTAACCCTAACCCTAACCCAAAAACTAACCCTAACCCGAACCCTAACCCTAACACTAACTCAAACTCTAACCCTAACCCAAAACCTAACCCTAACCCTATTCCTAACCATAACCCTAAACCTAACCTTAACCCAAACCCTAACCCAAAAACTAACCCTAAACCCTAACCCAAACCCTATCCCTAACCCTTACACTAACCCTAACACAAACTCTAACCCTAACTCTAACCCTAACCCAAAACCTAAACCTAACCCTAATCCAAACCCTAACCCAAACCCTAACAATAACCCTAACCCTAACCCTATTCCTAACACTAACCCTAACCCTAACCCTAACCCTAACTCTATTCCTATCCCTAACCATAAACCCTAACCCTAACGAATACCCTAAACATAACCCTCACCCTAACCTTAGCCCTAACCCAAACCCTAACCCTAACGCTAACCCTAACAAAAACCCTAACCCTAAACCTAAACCTAACCCAAAAACTAACCCTAACTCGAACCCTAACCCAACCCCTAATCCTAACCCTAACCCTAACCCAAACCCTAACCCTAACCCTATTCCTAACATTAACCCTAAACCTAACCTTAACCCAAACCCTAACCCAAAACCTAACCCTAACCCTAACCCTAACCCTAACCTTAACCCAAACCCTAACCCTAACTCTAACCCTAACCCTAACCCTAACCCAAACCATAACCAAAATCCTAACCCAAATCCTAACCCTTACCCTAACCCTAACCCTAACTCAAACACTAACCCTAACCTTAACCCAAACCCTAACCCCAAACCTAACCCTAACCCTTATCCTAACCCTAAACCTAATCCAAAAAATAACACTAACCCTAAACCAAACCCTAACCCTAACCCTAACCCTAACCCTTACCCAAACCCTAAACCTAAACCTAACCCTAATCTAATCCTAACCCTAACCCTAACCGAAAAAGAAACCCTAACTCGAACCCTAACCCAAACCCTAATCCTAACCCTAACCCTAAACCAAACCCTAACCCTAACCCTAACCCTAAACCTTACCCAAACCCTAAACCTAAACCTAACCCTAATCTAATCCTAACCCTAACCCAAACCCTAACCCAAACCCTAACCCTAACTCAAACTCTAACCCTAACTCGAACCCTAACCCTAACCCAAACACTAACCCAAACCCTAACAATAACCCTAACACTATTCCTAACACTAACTCTAACCCTAACACTAACCCTAACCCTAACCCTATTCCTAAACCTAACCCTAAACCCTAACCCTAACCAATACCCTAAACATAACCTTCACGCTAACCCTAACCCTAACCCAAACCCTAACCCTAACCCTAAACCTAACCAAAAACCTAAACCTACCCCTAACCCTAACCCTAACCCAAACCCTAAGCCTAACACTAACCCTAACCCTAACACTAACCCAAATCCTAACCCTAACATTAACCCAAACCAAAACCCTAAACCTAACTCTAATCCTAACCCTAACCCTAATCAAAACCCTAACATTAAACCTAACCCTAACCCTAACCCAAAACCTAAACCTAACCCTAATCCTAACCCTAACCCTAAACTAATCCTAACCCTAACCCTAAACCTAACACAAACCCAACCCCTAACCCTAACCCTAACCCTAACCCAAACCCTAACCCTAAACCTAACCCTAACTCAAACCCTAACCCTAACCCTAACCCTAACCCTAACCCAAACCCTAACCCTAAATCTAACCCTAACCCTAATCCTAACCCTAACCCTAACCCAAAAACTAACACTAATGATAACGCAAACCCTAACCCTAACCCTAACCCTAACCCAAACCCTAACACTAACACTAATACTAACCCTAACATTAACCCAAACCCTAACCCTAACCCTAAACCAAACCAAAACCCTAACCCTAACTCTAATCCTAACTCTAACACTAAACCTTACCCTAACCCTAACCGTAACCCTAACCCTAACTCAAACCCTAACCCTAACCATAACCCAAACCCTAACCCTAAACCTAACCCTAACCCTTATTCTAACCCTAAACCTAACCCAAAAAATAACACTAACCCTAAACCCAACCCTAATCCTAACCCTAACCCTAAACCTAACCCAAACCCTAACCCTTACCCAAACCCTAAACCTAAACCTAACCCTAACGCTAATCCTAACCCTAACCCTAACCCAAAAACTAACCCTAACTCGAACTCTAACCCAAACCCTAATCCTAACCCTAACCCTAACCGAAACACTAACCCTAACCCTATTCCTAACCATAACCCTAAACCTAACCTTAACCCAAACCCTAACCCAAACCCTAACACTAAACCCTAACCCAAACCCTATACCTAACCCTTACCCTAACCCTAACTCAATCTCTAACCCTAACTCTAACCCTAACCCAAAACCTAAACCTAACCCTAATCCAAACCCTAACCCAAACCCTAACAATAACCCTAACACTAACCCTATTCTTAACACTAACACTAACCCTAACCCTAACCCTAACTCTATTCCTAACCCTAAACCTAAACCCTAACCCTAAGGAATACCCTAAACATAACCCTCACCCTAACCCTAACCCTAACCCAAACCCTAACCCTAACGCTAACCCTAACAAAAACCCTAACCCTAACCCTAAACCTAAAACAAAAACTAACCCTAACTCGAACCCTAACCCAAACCCTAACCCTAACCCTATTCCTAAAATTAACCCTAAACCTAACCTTAACCCAAACCCTAACCCAAACCCTAACCCTAACCCTAACCCTAACCCTAACCCTAACCCAAACCCTAACCCTAATCCTAACCCTAACCCTAACCCTAACCCAAACCCTAACCCAAATCCTAACCCAAACCCTTATCTTAACCCTAACCCTAACCCTAACCCTAACTCAAACACTAACCCTAACCCTAACCGAAACCCTAACCCTAAACCTAACCCTAACCCTTATCCTAACCCTAAACCTAACCCAAAAAATAACACTAACCCTAAACCAAACCCTAACCCTAACCCTAACCCTAACCCTTACCCAAACCCTAAACCTAAACCTAACCCTAATCTAATCCTAACCCTAACCCTAACCCAAAAACCAACCCTAACGCGAACCCTAACCCAAATCCTAATCCTAACCCTAACCCTAAAGCAAACCTTAACCCTAACCCTAACCCTAACCCTAACCCTTACCCTAACCCTAACCCTAACCCTAATCCTAACCCTAACCCTAACCATAAACTTAACCCTAACTCAAACTCTAACCCTAACTCGAACCCTAACCCTAACCCAAACACTAACCCAAACCCTAACAATAACCCTAACACTATTCCTAACACTAACCCTATTCCTAACCCTAACTCTAAACCCTAACCCTAACCAATAACCTAAACTTAACCTTCACCCTAACCCTAACCCTAACCTAAACCCTAACCTTAACCCTAAACCTAACCAAAAACCTAAACCTAACCCTAACCCTACCCCTAACCCTACCCCAAACCCTAACACTAACACTACCCCAAACCCTAACACTAACCCACATCCTAACCCTAACATTAACCCAAATCAAAACCTTAAACCTAACTCTAATCCTAACACTAACCCTAATCAAAACCCTAACATTAAACCTAACACTAACCCTAACAAAAACCTAAACCTAACCCTAATCCTAACCCTAACCCTAACCCTAATCCTAACCCTAACCCTAACCCTAACACAAACCCAACCCCTAACCCTAACACTAAACCTAATCCTAATTCTAACCCGAACCCAAACCATAACCCTAACACTAAACCTAACCCTATCCCTAACCCTAACACTAACCCTAACCCAAAACCACACTGTAACCACAAACCTAACTCAAACTCTAACCTTAAACCTAACCCAAACCCAAACCCTAAACCTAACCTTAACCCTAAACCAAACCCTAAACCTAAACCTAACCCTAACCCTAACCCTAACCCTATTGCTAATCCTAACCCTAACCCTAACTTTAAACCAAATCCTAACCCAAAACCTAACCCTAAACCTAACCCTAACCCAAAAGCTAACCCTCACCCTAACCCTAAGCCAATCCCTAATCTTAACCCTAATCCTAATCCTAACCCTAACGCTAACCCTAATCCAAATTCTAACCCTAACCCAACCCCTAAACCTAACACTAAACCTAACCCTAAGGCTATCCCAAACCCTAACCCTAACCCTAACCCTAACCCAAGCCCTAACTCTAACCCTAACCCTACCCCTAATCCTAACCCTAATCCTAACCCTAACCCAAACCCTAAACCTAATCCTAAACCTAAGCCCTAAACCTAATCCTAATCCTAACCCTAAACCTAACCCAAACACAAACCCTAAACTTAACCCTAATCGTAACCCTAATACTAACCCTAACCCTAATCCACACCCTAACCCTTACTCTAACCCTAACACTAACCCTAACCCAAAACCTTACCCAAACCCAATCCCTACCCCTAACCATAACCAAAACCCTAACCCTAAACCTAAAGCTAAACCTTACCCAAACCCTAATCATAACCGTAACCCGAACCCTAACCCTAACCCTAAACCTAACTTTAACCCAAACTCTAACCCTAACCCGAACCCTAAACCTAACTCTAACGCTATCCCAAACCTTAAACCTAACCCTAACGCTATCCCTAACCTTAAACCTAACCCAAACCCAAACCCTAAACTTAACCCAAATCGTAAACCTAACCCAAAACCTAACCCTAACCCAAACACTAACCTTAACACTAAGCCTAACCCTAACACTATCACTAACCCTAACCCTAACCCTAATCATAACCGAAACCCAAACCCTAACCCTAACCCTAACCTTAACCCTAATGCTAACCCTAATCCTAACTCAAACCCAAACCCTAAACCTAACCCTAACCCTAACCCAAACCCTAACCCTAACCCTAACCCTAACCCTAACCCAAACCCTAACCCTTACCCAAACCCTAAACCTAAACCTAACCCTAACCCTAATCCTAACCCTAACCCTAACCCAAAAACTAACCCTAACTCGAACCCTAACCCAAACCCTAATCCTAACCCTAACCCTAACCCAAACCCTAACCCTAACTCTATTCCTAACCATAACCCTAAACCTAACCTTAACCCAAACCCTAACCCAAACCCTAACCCTAAACCCTAACCCAAACCCTATCCCTAACAATTACCCTAACCCTAACTCAATCTCTAACCCTAACTCTAACCCTAACCCAAAACCAAAACCTAACCATAATACAAACCATAACCCAAACCCTAACAATAACCCTAACCCGAACCCTATTCCTAACACTAACCCTAACCCTAACCCTAACCCTAACTCTATTCCTAACCCTAACCCTAAACCCTAACCCTAAGGAATACCCTAACCCTAACCCTAACCCTAACCCTAACCCTAACCCTAACCCTAACCCTAATCCTAACCCTAACTCAAACACTAACCCTAACCCTAACCCAAATCCTAACCCTAAACCTAACCCTAACCCTTATCCTAACCCTAAACCTAACCCAAAAAATAACACTAACCCTAAACCAAACCCTAACCCTAACCCTAACCCTAACCATAACCCTAACCCAAACCCTAACCCATACCCAAACCCTAAACCTAAACCTAACCCTAACCCTAATCCTAACCCTAACCCTAACCCTAACCCTAACCGTAACCCTAACCCTAAACCTAACCCTAACCCTAACCCTAACCCTAACCCTAACCCCAACCCTAACCCTAACTCAAACACTAACCCTAACCCTAATCAAAACCCTAACATTAAACCTAACAATAACCCTAACCCAAAACCTAAACCTAATCCTAATCCTAACCCTAACCCTAACCCTAATCCTGACCCTAACCCTACCCCTAACACAAACCCACCCCCTCACCCTAACCCTAACCCTAGTCCTAATTCTAACCGAACCCAAACCATAAACCTAACCCTAAACCTAACCCTATCCCTAACCCTAACACTAACCCTAACCCAAAACTACACCGTAACCACAAACCTAACTCAAACTCTAACCTTAAACCTAACCCAAACCCAAACCCTAACCCTAACCTTAACCGTAAACCAAACCCTAAACCTAATCCTAACCCTAACCCTAACCCTAACCCTAACCCTATTGCTAATCCTAACCCTAAACCTAACTTTAAACCAAATCCTAACCCAAACCCTAACCCTAAACCTAACCCTAACCCAAAAGCTAACCCTCACCCTAACCCTAAGCCAATCCCTAATCTTAACCCTAATCCTAATCCTAACCGTAACGCTAACCCTAACCCAAATTCTAACCCTAACCCAAACCCTAAACCTAACACTAAACCTAACCCTAAGCCTATCCCAAACCCTAACCCTAATTCTAATCCTAACCCAAACCCTAACCCTAACACTAATCCAAACCATAAACCTAACCCTAACCTTAACTCTAATGCTAACCCTAAACCTAATTCAAAATCAAACCCTAATCCTAAACCTAACCCAAACCCTAACCCTAACCCTA
>JAJHUQ010000035.1:7780000-7792500 GCA_035773235.1 Eospalax fontanierii | reverse complement strand
CTAACCGTAACCCTAAAACTAACCCTAACCCTATTCCTAACCCTAACCCTAACCCTAACCTTAACCCAAAACCTAACCCTAAACCTAACCCTAACCCAAACCCTAATCAAACCCTAACCCTAACCCAAAACCTAACCCTAACACTAACCCTAACCGTAACCCTAAACCTAACCCTAACCTTTACCCAAAAAGTAAACCAAACCCTAAACCTAACCCTAACCCAAAACCTAACCCTTACCCAAATCCTAATCCTAACCCTAACCCTAATCCTAACCCTAACCGTAACCCTAACCCAAACCATAACACTAACCCTAACCTTAACCCTAATGCTAAGCCTAAACATAACTCAAACTCAAACCTAACCCTAAACCTAAGCCTAACCCAAACCCTAACCCTAACACTAACCTAACCCTAACTCAAACCCTAACCCTAATCCTAACCCTAACCCAAACCCTAACCCTAACACTAACGCTAACCCTAACACTAACCCAAATCCTAACCCTAACCCTAACCCAAACCAAAACCCTAACCCTAACTCTAACTCTAATCCTAAACCTAACCCTAATCCTAACCCTAACCCTAACCCTAACCCGAAACCTAACCCTAACCCTAACCCTAACACAAACCCAACCTCTAACACTAACCCTAAGCCTAACCCAAACCCTAACCCTAACCCTAACTCTAAGCCTAACTCAAATCCTAACCCTAACCCTTACCCTAACTCATACCCTAACCCTAACCCTAACCCTAACCCTAACCCAAACCCTAACCCAAATCCTAACCGTAACCCTAACCCTAACCATGACCCTAACCCTAACCCTACTCAAACACTAACCCTAACCCTAACCCAAACCCTAACCCTAAACCTAACCCTAACCCTTATCCTAACCGTAAACCTAACCCAAAAAATAACACTAACCCTAAACCAAACCCTAACCCTAACCCTAACCATAACCATAACCCAAACCCTAACCCTTACCCGAACCCTAAACCTAATCCTAACCCTAACCCGAATCCTAACCCTAACCCTAACCCAAAAACTAAACCTAACTCGAAACCTAACCCAAACCCTAACCCTAAACCTAACCCTAACCCTAACCCTAATCCTAACCCTAACCCTAACCCTAACAAAAACCCAACCCCTAACCCTAACCCTAACCCTAATCCTAATTCTAACCCGAACCCAATCCATAACCCTAACCCTAACCCTAACCCTAACCCTAAACCTAACATTAACCCTAACGCTAAACCAAAACCTAACTCTGACGGTAAACCTAACCCTAACCCTAATCCTAACCCTATCCCTAACCCTAACACTAACCCTAACCCAAAACCACACCGTAACCACAAACCTAACTCAAACCCTAATCTTAAACCTAACACAAACCCAAACCCTTACCCTAACCTTAAGCCTAAACCAAACCCTAAACCTAACCCTAACCCTAACCCTAACCCTAACCCTAACCCTAACCCTAACCCTATCCCTACTGCTAATCCTAACCCGAAGCCTAACTTTAAACTAAATCCTAACCCAAACCCTAACCCTAAACCTAACACTAACCCAAACGCTAACCCTCACCCTAAACCTAAGATAATCCCTAATCTTAACCCTAATCCTAATCCTAACCCTAACGCTAACCCTAACACAAATTCTATCCCTAACCCAAACCCTAAACCTAACCCTAAGCCTATCCCAAGCCATAACCCTAACCCTAATTCTAATCCTAACCCAAACCCTAACCCTAACACTAACCCAAACCATAAACCTAACCCTAACCTTAACCCTAATGCTAACCCTAAACCTAATCCAAACTCAAACCCTAACCCTAACCGTAACCCTAACCCTAATACAAACCCTAACCCTAACCCTAACCCAAACCCTAACCCTAACACTAACCCTAACCCAAACCCTAAACCTAATCCTAACCCTAAGCCCTAAACCTAATCCTAATGCTAACCCTAAACCTAACCCAAACACAAACCCTAAACTTAACCCTAATCGTAGCCCTAATACTAACCCTAACCCTAACCCTAATCCTAACCGAAACCCAAACCCTAACCCTAACCGTAACCAAAACCCTAACCCTAAACCTTAACACTAAGCCTAACCCTAACACTATCACTAACCCTAACCCTAACCCTAATCATAAACGAAACCCAAACCCTAACCCTAACCCTAACTTTAACCCTAATGCTAACCCTAATCCTAACTCAAACTCAAACCCTAAACTTAAACTTAAAACTAACCCAAACCCTAACCCTAACCCTAACACTAACCCTAACTAAAACCCTAACCATAACCCTAAATCAAACCCAAACCCTAACCCTAACACTAACCTTACCCTAACTCAACCCCTAACCATAACCCTTATCCTCACCCTAACCCAAACCCTAACCCTAACACTAACCCTAACCCTAACACTAACCCAAATCCTAACCCTAACCCTAACCCAAACCCTAACCCTAACACTAACCCTAACCCTGACACTAACCCAAATCCTAACCCAAATCCTAACCCTAACCCTAACCCAAACCAAAACCCTCACCCTAACTCTAACTCTAAACCTAAACCTAACTCTAATCCTAACCCTAACCCTAACCCTAATCCTAACCCTAACCCTAACCCTAACACAAACCCAACCTCTAATACTAAACCTAACCCTAACCCAAACCCTAAGCCTAACCCTAACCCTAACCCTAACTCAAACCCTAACCCTAACCCTTACCCTAACGCAAACCCTAACCCTAACCCTAACCGTAACCCTAACCGAAACCCTAAACCAAATCCTAACCCTAACTTAACCCTAACCCTAACCCTAATCCTAATCCTAACCCTAACTCAAACACTAACCCTAACCCTAACCCAAACCCTAACCCTAAACCTAACCCTAACCCTTATCCTAACCCTAAACCTAACCGAAAAAATAACACTAACCCTAAACCAAACCCTGACCCTAACCCTAACCCTAACCATAACCCTAACCCAAACCCTAACCCTTACCCAAACCCTAAACCTAAACCTAACCCTAACCCTAATCCTAACCCTAACCCTAACCGTAACCCTAACCCTAACCCTAACCCTAATCAAAACCCTAATATTAAACCTAACAATAACCCTAACCCAAAACCTAAACCTAATCCTAATCCTAACCCTAACCCTAACCCTAATCCTAACCCTAACCCTAACCCTAACACAAACCCAACCCCTAACCCTAACCCTAACCCTAGTCCTAATTCTAACCGAACCCAAACCATAAACCTAACCCTAAACCTAACCCTATCCCTAACCCTAACACTAACCCTAACCCAAAACTACACCGTAACCACAAACCTAACTCAAACTCTAACCTTAAACCTAACCCAAACCCAAACCCTAACCCTAACCTTAACCGTAAACCAAACCCTAAGTCTAAACCTAACCGTAACCCTAACCCTATTGCTAATCCTAACCCTAAACCTAACTTTAAACCAAATCCTAACCCAAACCCTAACCCTAAACCTAACCCTAACCCAAAAGCTAACCCTCACCCTAACCCTAAGCCAATCCCTAATCTTAACCCTAATCCTAATCCTAACCGTAACGCTAACCCTAACCCAAATTCTAACCCTAACCCAAACCCTAAACCTAACACTAAACCTAACCCTAAGCCTATCCCAAACCCTAACCCTAATTCTAATCCTAACCCAAACCCTAACCCTAACACTAATCCAAACCATAAACCTAACCCTAACCTTAACTCTAATGCTAACCCTAAACCTAATTCAAAATCAAACCCTAACCCTAACCCTAACCCAAACCCTAACCCTAACCCTAACCCTAACCCTACCCCTAATCCTAAACCTAATCCTAACCCTAACCCAAACCCTAAACCTAATCCTAACCCTAAGCCCTAAACCTAATCCTAATCCTAACTCTAAACCTAACCCAAACACAAACCCTAAACTTAACCCTAATCGTAATCCTAATACTAACCCTAACCCTAATCCACACCCTAACCCTAACACTAACCCTAGCCCTAACCGTAACCGTAACCAAAAAGCTAAACCTAACCCTAACGCTAAACCTTACCCAAACCCTAATCATAACCGTAACCCGACCCCTAACCATAACCGTAAACCTACCTTTAACCCAAACCCTAACCCTAACCCGAACCCTAAGCCTAACCCTAACGCTATCCCTAACCTTAAACCTAACCCAAACCCAAACCCTAACCTTAACCCTAATCGTAAACCTACCCCAAAACCTAACCCTAACCCAAACATTAACCTTAACAGTAAGCGTAATCCTATCACTATCACTAACCCTAACCCTAACCCTAATCATAACCGAAACCCAAACACTAACCCTAACCCTAACCTTAACCCTAATGCTAACCCTAATCCTAACTCAAACTCAAACCCTAAACCTAACCTTAAAACTAACCCAAACCCTAACCCTAACCCTAACACTAACCCTAACTCAAACCCTAACCATAACCCTAATTCTAACCCGAACCCAAAACCTAAACCTAACCCTAACACAAACTCTAACCCAAACCATAACAATAACCCTAACCCTAACCCTATTCCTAACCCTAACCGTAACCCTAACCCTAACCCTAACCCGATTCCTAACCCTAACCCTAAACCTAACCCTAACCCTAACTCAAACCCTAAACCTAACCCTAACCCAAACCCTAATCAAACCCTAACCCTAACACAAACCCTAACCCTAACCCTAACCCTAACCCTAACCCAAACCAAAACCCTCACCCTAACTCTAACTCTAAACCTAAACCTAACTCTAATCCTAACCCTAACCCTAACCCTAATCCTAAACCTAACCCTAACCCTAACACAAACCCAACCTCTAATACTAACCCTAACCGTAACCCAAACCCTAAGCCTAACCCTAACCCTAACCCTAACTCAAACCCTAACCCTAACCCTTACCCTAACGCAAACCCTAACCCTAACCCTAACCGTAACCCTAACCGAAACCCTCAACCAAATCCTAACCCTAACCCTAACCCTAACCCGAACCCTAACCCTAATCCTAACCCTAACTCAAACACTAACCCTAACCCTAACCCAAACCCTAACCCTAAACCTAACCCTAACCCTTATCCTAACCCTAAACCTAACCCAAAAAATAACACTAACCCTAAACCAAACCCTAACCCTAACCGTAACACTAACCATAACCCTAACCCAAACCCTAACCCTTACCCAAACCCTAAACCTAAACCTAACCCTAACCCTAATCCTAACCCTAACCCTAACCCTAACCTTAACCCAAACCCTAACCCAAACCCTAACCCAAACCCTATCCCTAACCCTAACCCTAACCCTAACTCAAACTCTAACCCTAACTCTAACCCTAACCCAAATACTAAACCTAACCCTAATCCAAACCCTAACCCAAACCCTAACAATAACCCTACCCCTAACCGTATTCCTAACACTAACCCTAACCCTAACTCTAACCCTAACCCTAACCCTAACCCTATTCCTAACCCTAACCCTAAACCCTAACCCTAACCAATACCCTAAACATAACCCTCACGCTAACCCTAACCCTAACCCAAACCCTAACCCTAATCCTATCCCTAACCCAAACCCTAACTCTAACCATAATCCTAACCCAAAAACTAAACCTAACTCGAACCCTAACCCAAACCCTAATCCTAACCCTAACCCTAACCCAAACCCTAACCCTAACCCTATTCCTAACACTAACCCTAACCCTAACCCTAACCCTAACCCTATTCCTAACCATAACCCTAAACCTAACCTTAACCCAAACCCTAACCCAAACCCTAACCCTAAACCCTAACTCAAACCCTATCCCTAACAATTACCCTAACCCTAACTCAATCTCTAAACCTAACTCTAACCCTAACCCAAAACCTAAACCTAAGCGTAATACAAACCCTAACCCAAACCCTAACAATAACCCTAACCCTAACCCTATTCCTAACACTAACACTAACCCTAACCCTAATCCTAACTCTATTCCTAACCCTAACCCTAAACCCTAACCCTAAGGAATACCCTAAACATAACCCTCACCCTAACCCTAACCCTAACCCAAACCCTAACCCTAACGCTAACCCTAATCCTAACGCTACCCCTAACCCTAACCCTACACCAAAAACTAACCCTAACTCGCACCCTAACCCAAACCCTAATTCTAACCCTAACCCTAACCCAAACCCTAACCCTAACCCTGTTCCTAACACTAACCCTAACCCTAACCCTAACCCGAACCCTATTCCTAACCATAAGCCTAAACCTAACCTTAACCCAAACTCTAACCCAAACACTAACCCTAAACCCTAACTCAAACCCTATCCCTAACAATTACCCTAACCCTAACTCAATCTCTAAACCTAACTCTAACCCTAACCCATAACCTAAACCTAACCCTAATACAAACCCTAACCCAAACCCTAACAATAACCCTAACCCTAACCCTATTCCTAACACTAACCCTAACCCTATCCCTAATCCTAACTCTATTCCTAACCCTAACCCTAAACCCTAACCCTAAGGAATACCCTAAACATAACCCTCACCCTAACCCTAACCCTAACCCAAACCCTAACCCTAACGCTAACCCTAACCCTAACCCTAACCCTAACCCTAAACCTAAACCAAAAATAAACCCTAACTCGAACCCTAACCCAAACCCTAATCCTAACCCTAACCCTAACCCAAACCCTAACCCTAACCCTATTCCTAACATTAACCCTAAAGCTAACCTTAACCCAAACCCTAACCCAAACCCTAACACTAACCCTAACCCTAATCCTAACCCAAACCCTAACCCTAAACCTAACCCTAACCCAAACCCTAACCCAAACCCTAACCCTAAACCCTAACCAAATCCTAACCCTAACCCTAACCCTAACCCTAACTCAAACACTAACCCTAACCCTAATCAAAACCCTAACATTAAACCTAACCCTAACCCTAACCCAAAACCTAAACCTAATCCTAATCCTAACCCTAACCCTAACCCTAATCCTAACCCTAAACCTAACCCTAACACAAACCCAACCCCTAACCCTAACCCTAACCCTAATTCTAATTCTAACCCGAACCCAAACCATAACCCTAACCCTAAACCTAAACCTATCAATAACCCTAACACTAACCCTAACCCAAAACCACACGGTAAC
Source organism: Eospalax fontanierii (assembly GCA_035773235.1). NCBI lineage: Eukaryota > Metazoa > Chordata > Mammalia > Rodentia > Spalacidae > Eospalax > Eospalax fontanierii. The sequence goes on along the minus strand of JAJHUQ010000035.1, from coordinate 7,785,337 downwards.
CACAAACCTAACTCAAACTCTAACCTTAAACCTAACCCTAAACCCAAACCTTAACCCTAACCTTATCCATAAACCAACCCCTAAACGTACACCTAACCCTAACCCTATCCCTAACCCTAAACCTATTGCTAATCCTAACCCTAAACCTAACTTTAAACCAAATCCTAACCCAAACCCTAACCCTAAACCTAACCCTAACCCAAAAGCTAACCCTCACCCTAACTCTAAGCCAATCCCTAATCTTAACCCTAATCCTAATCCTAACCCTAACGCTAACCCTAACCCAAATTCTAACCCTAACCCAAACCCTAAACCTAACACTAAACCTAACCCTAAGCCTATCCCAAACCCTAACCCTAAACTAATTCTAATCCTAACACAAACACTAACCCTAACACTAATCCAAACCATAAACCTAACCCTAACCTTAACTCTAATGCTAACCCTAAACCTAATTCAAAATCAAACCATAACCCTAACCCTAACCCTAAACCTAACCCAAACCCTAACCCTAACCCTAACCCTACCCCTAATCCTAACCCTAATCCTAACCCTAACCCAAACCCTAAACCTAATCCTAACCCTAAGCCCTAAACCTAATCTTAATCCTATCCCTAAACCTAACCCAAACACAAACCCTAAACTTAACCCTAATCGTAATCCTAATACTAACCCTAACCCTAATCCACACCCTAACCCTAACACTAACCCTAACCATAACCCTAACCCGAATCCTAACCGAAACCCAAACCCTAACCCTAACTGTAACCAAAACCCTAACCCTAACCCTAACGCTATACCTTACCCAAACCCTAATCATAACCGTAACCCGAACCCTAACCCTAACCCTAAACCTAACTTTAACCCAAACCCTAACCCTAACCCGAACACTAAACCTAACCCTAACGCTATCCCTAACCTTAAACCTAACCCAAACCCAAACCCTAAACTTAACCCTAATCGTAAACCTAACCCAAAACCTAACCCTAACCCAAACACTAACCTTAACACTAAGCCTAACCCTAACACTATCACTAACCCTAACCCTAAACCTAACCCTAATCATAACCGAAACCCAAACCCTAACCCTAACCCTAACCTTAACCCTAATGCTAAACCTAATCCTAACTCAAACTCAAACCCTAAACCTAACCCTAACCCTAACCCTAACCATAACCCTAACCCTAACCCTAACTCAAACACTAATCCTAACCCTAACCCAAACCCTAACCCTAAACCTAACCCTAACCCTTATCCTAACCCTAAACCTAACCCAAAAAATAACACTAACCCTAAACCAAACCCTAACCCTAACCCCAACCCTAAACCTAACCCAATTCCTAATCCTAACCCTAAACCTAAACTTAACCCAAACCCTAACCCAAACCCTAACCCTAAACTTAACCCTAACTCAAACTCTAACCCTAATTCGAACCCTAACCCTAACCCAAACACTAACCCAAACCCTAACAATAACCCTAACACTAACCCAAATCCTAACACTAAACATAACCCTAACCCTAACCCTAACCCTAACCCAAACCAAAACCCTAACCCTAACCCTAACCCTAACACTATTCCTAACCCTAACCCTAAACCCTAACCCTCACCAATACCCTAAACATAACCTTCACGCTAACCCTAAACCTAACCCAAACCCTAACCTGAACCCTAAACCTAACCAAAAACCTAAACCTAACCCTAACCCTAACCCTAACCCAATCCCTAACCCTAACACTAACCCTAACCCTAACACTAACCCAAATCCTAACCCTAACCTTAACCCAAACTAAACCCCTAAATCTAACTCTAATCCTAACCCTAACCCTAATCAAAAACCTAACATTAAACCTAACCCTAACCCTAACCCAAAACCTAAACCTGACCCTAATCCTAACCCTAACCCTAACCCTAATCCTAACCCTAACCCTAACCTTAACATAAACCCAACCCCTAAACCTAACCCTAACCCTAAAGCAAACCCTAACCCTAAACCTAACCCTAACTCAAACCCTAACCCTAACCCTAACCCTAACCCTAACCCTAACCCAAACCCTAACCCTAACCCTAACACTAACCATAACCCTAACCCTAATCCTATCTCAAACACTAACCCTAACCCTAACCCAAACCCTAACCCTAACCCTAACCCTAACCTTAACCCTAACCCTAACCCTAATCCAAACCCTAACCCTTACCCAAACCCTAAACCTAAACCTAACCCTAACCCTAATCCTAACACTAAACCTAACCCAAAAACTAACCCTAACTCTAACCCTAACCCAAACCCTAACCCTAACCCTAACCCTAATCCAAACCCTAACCCTTACCCAAACCCAAACCCAAACCCTAACAATAACCCTAACACTAACCCAAATCCTAACCCTAAACTTAACCCTAACCCTAACCCTAACCCTAACCCAAACCAAAACCCTAACCCTAACCGTAACCCTTATCCTAACCCTAAACCTAACCCAAAATATAATACTAACCCTAAACCAAACCCTAACCCTAACCCTAACCGTAACCCTAACCCAAATCCTAACCCTTGCCCAAACCCCAAACCTAAACCTAACCCTAACCCTAATCCTAACCCAAATCCTAACCCTAATATTAACCCAAATCAAAACCCTAAACCTAACTCTAATCCTAACCCTAACCCTAATCAAAACCCTAACATTAAACCTAACCCTAACCCTAACGCAAAACCTAAACCTAAACCTAATCCTAACCCTAACCCTAACCCTAATCCTAACTCTAACTCTAACCCTAACACAAACCCAACCCCTACCCCTAACCCTAGCCCTTACCCAATCCCTAACCCTAAACCGAACCCTAACTCAAACCCTAACCCTAACCCTAAACCTAACCCAAACCCTAACCCTAAATCTAACCCTAACCCTAATCCTAACCCTAACCCTAACCCAAAAACTAACCCTAACATAAACCAAACCAAAACCCTAACCCTAACTCTAATCCTAACCCTAACCTTAAACCTATTCCTAACCCTAACCGTAACTCTAACCCTAACCCTAACCCTATTCCTAACCCTAACCCTAATCCCAACCTTAACCCAAACCCTAACCCTAAACCTCACCCTAACCCACACCCTAATCAAACCCTAACTCTCACCCAAACCCTAAACCTAACACTAACCCTAACCGTACTCCTAAACCTAACCCTAACCCTAACCCAAAAAGTAAACCTAACCCTAAACCTAACCCTAACCCTAAACCTAACCCTAACCCAAATCCTAATCCTAACCCTAACCCAAACCCTAATCCTAACCCTAACCCTAACCCAAACCCTAACCATAAACCTATTCCTAACCATAACCCTAAACCTAACCTTAACAAAAACCCTAAACCAAACCCTAACCCTAAACCCTAACCCAAACCCTATCCCTAACCGTAACCCTAACCCTAACTCAAACACTAACCCTAACCCTAATCAAAACCCTAACATTAAACCTAACCCTAACCCAACCCAAAACCTAAACCTAATCCTAATCCTAACCCTAACCCTAACCCTAATCCTAACCCTAAACCTAACCCTAACACAAACCCAACCCCTAACCCTAACCCTAACCCTAATTCTAATTCTAACCCGAACCCAAACCATAACCCTAACCCTAAACCTAAACCTATCAATAACCCTAACACTAACTCTAAACCAAAACCACACCGTAACCACAAACCTAACTCAAACTCTAACCTTAAACCTAACCCTAAACCCAAACCTTAACCCTAACCTTCACCGTAACCCAAACCCTAAACCTACACCTAACCCTAACCCTAACCCTAACCCTAAGCCTATTGCTAATCCTAACCCTAAACCTAACTTTAAACCAAATCCTAACCCAAACTCTAACCTAAACCTAACCCTAACCCAAAAGCTAACCCTCACCCTAACTCTAAGCCAATCCCTAATCTTAACCCTAATCCTAATCCTAACCCTAACGCTAACCCTAACCCAAATTCTAACCCTAACCCAAACCCTAAACCTAACACTAAACCTAACCCTAAGCCTATCCCAAACCCTAACCCTAAACTAATTCTAATCCTAACCCAAACACTAACCCTAACACTAATCCAAACCATAAACCTAACCCTAACCTTAACTCTAATGCTAACCCTAAACCTAATTCAAAATTAAACCCTAACCCTAACCCTAACCCTAAACCTAACCCAAACCCTAACCCTAACCCTAACCCTACCCCTAATCCTAACCCTAATCCTAACCCTAACCCAAACCCTAAACCTAATACTAACCCTAAGCCCTAAACCTAATCTTAATCCTATCCCTAAACCTAACCCAAACACAAACCCTAAACTTAACCCTAATCGTAATCCTAATACTAACCCTAACCCTAATCCACACGCTAACCCTAACCCTAACCCTAATCCTAACCGAAACCCAAACCCTAACCCTAACTGTAACCAAAACCCTAACCCTAACCCTAACGCTAAACCTTACCCAAACCCTAATCATAACCGTAACCCGAACCCTAACCCTAACCCTAAACCTAACTTTAACCATAACCCTAACCCTAACCCGAACCCTAAACCTAACCCTAACGCTATCCCTAACCTTAAACCTAACCCAAACCCAAACCCTAAACTTAACCCTAATCGTAAACCTAACCCAAAACCTAACCCTAACCCAAACACTAACCTTAACACTAAGCCTAACCCTAACACTATCACTAACCCTAACCCTAAACCTAACCCTAATCATAACCGAAACCCAAACCCTAACCCTAACCCTAACCTTAACCCTAATGCTAAACCTAATCCTAACTCAAACTCAAACCCTAAACCTAACCCTAACCCTAACCCTAACCATAACCCTAACCCTAACCCTAACTCAAACACTAACCCTAACCCTAACCCAAACCCTAACCCTAAACCTAACCCTAACCCTTATCCTAACCCTAAACCTAACCCAAAAAATAACACTAACCCTAAACCAAACCCTAACCCTAACCCTAACCCTAAACCTAACCCAATTCCTAATCCTAACCCTAAACCTAAACTTAACCCAAACCCTAACCCAAACCCTAACCCTAAACTTAACCCTAACTCAAACTCTAACCCTAATTCGAACCCTAACCCTAACCCAAAAACTAACCCAAACCCTAACAATAACCCTAACACTAACCCAAATCCTAACACTAAACATAACCCTAACCCTAACCCTAACCCTAACCCAAACCAAAACCCTAACCCTAACCCTAACCCTAACCCTATTCCTAACCCTAACCCTAAACCCTAACCCTCACCAATACCCTAAACATAACCTTCACGCTAACCCTAAACCTAACCCAAACCCTAACCT
>JAJHUQ010000035.1:7770000-7775000 GCA_035773235.1 Eospalax fontanierii | reverse complement strand
CCAAACCCTAACCCTAAATCTAACCCTAACCATAATCATAACACTAACCCTAACCCAAAAACTAACGCTAACAATAACCCAAACCCTAACCCTAAACGAACCCTAACCCTAACCCAAACCCTAACACTAACACTAACACTAACACTAACCCTAACACTAACCCAAACCCTAACCCTAAACCTAAACCAAACCAAAACCCTAACCGTAACTCTAAACCTAACCCTAACCCTAATCTTAACCCTAACCCTAACCCTAATCCTAACACTAACCCTAACCCTAACACAAACCCAACCCGTAACCCTAACCCTAACCCTAACCCTAACCCTAACCCTAACCCAAACCCTAACACTAACACTAACACTAACCCTAACACTAACCCAAACCCTAACCCTAACCCTAAACCAAACCAAAACCCTAACCCTTACTCTAATCCTAACCCTAACCCTAACCATAACCGTAACCCTAACCCTAACCCTAACTCAAACCCTAACCCTAAACCTAACCCTAACCCTTATCCTAACCCTAAACCTAACACAAAAAATAACACTAACCCTAAAACAAACCCTAACCCTAACCCTAAACCTAACCCAAACCCTAACCCTTACCCAAAACTTAAACCTAAATCTAACCCTAACCCTAACCCTAATCCTTACCCTAACCCTAACCCTAACCCTAACCCTAATCCTAACCCTAACCCTAACCCAAAAGCTAACACTAACGATACCCCAAACCCTCACCCTAACCCTAACCATAACCCTAACCCTAACCCTATCTCAAATACTAACCCTAACTCTAACCCAAACCCTAACCCTAAACCTAACCCTAACCCTTATCCTAACCCTAAACCTAAACCAAAAAATAACACTAACCCTAAACCAAACCCTAACCCTAACCCTAACCCTAACCCTAACCCAAACCCTAACCCTTACCCAAACCCTAAACCTAAACCTAACCATAACCCTAATCCTAATCCTAACCCTAACCCAAAAACTAACCCTAACTCGAACCCTAACCCAAACCCTAATCCTAACCCTAACCCTAACCCAAACCCTAACCCTAACCCTATTCCTAACCCTAACCCTAAACCTAACCTTAACCCAAACCCTAACCCTAACCCTATCTCAAACTCTTACCCTAACTCGAACCATAACACTAACCCAAACACTAACCCAAACCCTAACAATAACCCTAACCTTAACACTATTCCTAACACTAACCTTAACCCTAACCCACACCCTCACCCTACCCCTATTCCTAACACTAACCCCAAAGCCAAAACCTAACCAATACCCTAAACATACCCTTCACCCTACCCCTAACCCTAACACAAACCGTAATCCTACCCCTAACCCTAACCAAAAACCTAACCCTAACCCTAACCCTAACCCTAACCCTAACCCTAACCCTAACACTAACCCTAACCCTAACACTAACCCAAATCCTAACCCTAACATTAACCCAAACCAAAGCCCTAAATCTAACTCTAATCCTAACCCTAACCCTAATCAAAACCCTAACATTAAACCTAACCCTAACCCTAACACAAAACCTAAACCTAACCCTAATCCTAACCCTAACCCTAACCCTAACCCTAACCCTAATCCTAACCCTAACCCTAACCCAAAAACTAACCCTAACGATAACCCAAACGCTAACTCTAACCCTAACACTAACCCTAACCCAACACAAACACTAACACTAACACTAACACTAACCCTAACATTAACCCAAACCCTAACCCTAACCTTAACTCTAATCCTAACCCTAACCCTAACCCTAACCCTAAACCAAACCCTAACCCTAACCCTAACCCTAACCCTAACCCTAACCCTAACCCAAACCCTAACCCTTACCCAAACCCTAAACCTAAACCTAACCCTAACCCTAATCCTAACTCTAACCCTAACCCAAAAACTAACCCTAACCCGATCCTTAACCCAAACCCTAATTCTAACCGTTACCCTAACCCAAACCCTAACCATAAACCTATTTCTAACCATAACCCTAAACCTAACCCTAACCCAAACCCTAAACCTAAACCCTAACCCAAACCCTATCCCTAACCCTAACCCTAACCCTAACCCTAACCCTAACCCTAACCCTAACCCTAACCCTAACCTTAACCCAAACCCTAACCCTAAACCTAACCTTAACACAAACCCTAACCCAAACCCTAACCCTAACCCAAATCCTAACCCGTACCCAAACCCTAAACCTAAACCTAACCCTAACCCTAATCCTAACCCTAACCCTAACCCAAAAACTAACCCTAACTCGAACCCTAACCCAAACCTTAATCCTAACCCTAACCCTAACCCAAACCCTAACCCTAACCCTATTCCTAACCCTAACCCTAAACCTAACCTTAAACCAAACCGTAACCCAAACCTTAACCCTAACCCTAACGCTAACTCAAACTCTAACCCTAACTCGAACCCTAACCCTAACCCAAACACTAAGCCAAACCCTAACAATAACCCTAAACCTAACCATATTTCTAACACTAACCTTAACCCTAACCCTAACCCTAACCCTATTCCTAACACTAACCCTAAACCATAACCCTAACCAATACCCTAAACATAACCTTCACGCTAAACCTAACCCTAACTCAAAACCTAACCCTAAGCCTAAACGTAACTAAAAACCTAAACCTAACCTTAACCCTAACCGTAACCCAGACCCAAACCCTAACACTAACCATAATCCTAACCCAAATCCTAACCCTTACATTAACCCAAAACAAAACCCTAAATCTAACTCTAATCCTAACCCTAACCCTAATCAAAACCCTAACATTAAACCTAACCCTAACCCTAAGCCAAAACCTAAACCTAACCCTAATCCTAACCCTAACCATAACCCTAAACCTAACCCTAACCCTTACCCAAACCCTAAACCTAAACCTAACCCTAACCCTAATCCAAACCGTAACCCTAACACAAAAACTAACCCTAACCCTATTCCTAACCCTAACCCTAAACCTAACCTTAACCCAAACCCTAACCCAAACCCTAACCCTAACCCTAACCCTAACTCAAACTCTAACCCTAATTCGAACCCTAACCCTAACCCAAACACTAACCCAAACCCTAACAATAACTCTAACCCTAACCCTATTCCTAACACTAACCTTAACCCTAACCCTAACCCTAACCCTAACCCTAAACCTAACCAAAAACCTAAACCTAACCCAAACCCAAACCCTAACACTAACGCTAACCCTAACACTAACCCAAATCCTAACCCTAACATGAACCCAAACCACGCCCTAAATCTAACTCTAATCCTAACCCTAACCCTAATCAAAACCCTAACATTAAACCTAACCCTAACCCTAATCCAAAACCTAAACCTAACCCTAATCCTAACCCTAACCCTAACCCTAACCCTAACCCTAATCCTAATCCTAACGCTAACCCAAAAACTAACCCTAACGATAACCGAAACCCTAACCCTAACCCTAACCCTAACCCTAACCCTAACCCTAACCCTAAACCTAACCAAAAACCTAAGCCTAACCCTAACCCTAACCCTAACCCTAACCCTAACACTAACACTAACCCTAACCCTAACACTAACCCAAATCCTAACCCTAACATTAACCCAAACCAAAGCCCTAAATCTAACTCTAATCCTAACCCTAACCCTAATCAAAACCCTAACATTAAACCTAACCCTAACCCTAACACAAAACCTAAACCTAACTCTAATCCTAACCCTAACCCTAACCCTAACCCTAACCCTAACCCTAACCCTAACTCAAACCCTAACCCTAACCCTAACCCTAACCCAAACCCTAACCCTAAACCTAACCCTAACCCTTATCCTAACCCGAAACTTAACCCAAAATATAACACTAACCCTAAACCAAACCCTAACCCTAACCCTAACCCTAACCCTAACCCTAACCCTAAACCTAACCCTAACCCTTATCCTAACCCGAAACTTAACCCAAAATATAACACTAACCCTAAACCAAACCCTAGCCCTAACCCTACCCCTAACCCTAACCCTACCCCTACCCCAAACCCTAATCCTTACCCAAACCCTAAACCTAAACCTAACCCTAACCCTAATCCTAACCCTAACCCTAACCCAAAAACTAACCCTAACCCGAACCTTAACCCAAACCCTAATTCTAACCGTTACCCTAACCCAAACCCTAACCATAAATCTATTTCTAACCATAACCCTAAACCTAACCCTAACCCAAACCCTAACCCTAAACCCTAACCCAAACCCTATCCCTAACCCTAACCCTAACCCTAACCCTAACCCTAACCCTAACCTTAGCCCAAACCCTAACCCTAAACCTAGCCTTAACTGAAACCCTAGCCCAAACCCTAACCCTAGCCCAAATCCTAGCCCTTACCCAAACCCTAAACCTAAACCTAACCCTAACCCTAATCCTAACCCTAGCCCTAGCCCAAAAACTAACCCTAACTCGAACCCTAACCCAAACCTTAATCCTAACCCTAACCCTAACCCAAACCCTAACCCTAACCCTATTCCTAAACCTAACCCTAAACCTAACCTTAAACCAAACCCTAACCCAAACCTTAACCCTAACCCTAACGCTAACTCAAACTCTAACCCTAACTCGAACCCTAACCCTAACCCAAACACTAAGCCAAACCCTAACAATAACCCTAAACCTAACCATATTTCTAACACTATCCTTAACCCTAACCCTAACCCTAACCCTATTCCTAACACTAACCCTAAACCATAACCCTAACCAATACCCTAAACATAACCTTCACGCTAACCTTAACCTAACTCAAAACCTAACCCTAAGCCTAAACCTAACTAAAAACCTAAACCTAACCTTAATCCTAACCCTAACCCAGACCCAAACCCTAACACTAACCATAATCCTAACCCAAATCCTAACCATAACATTAACCCAAACCAAAACCCTAAACCTAACCCTAATCCTAACCCTAACCCTAACCCTAAACCTAACCCTAACCCTTACCCAAACCCTAAACCTAAAC
>JAJHUQ010000035.1:7705000-7767500 GCA_035773235.1 Eospalax fontanierii | reverse complement strand
TAACACTAACCCTAAACCAAAACCTAACCCTAACCCTAACCCTAACCCTAAACCTAAACCTAACCCTAACCCTAATCCTAACCCTAACCCTAACCCAAAAACTAACCCTAACCCGAACCTTAACCCAAACACTAATCCTAAACCTAACCCTCACCCAAACCCTAACCATAACCCTACTCCTAACCATAACCCTAAACCTAACCTTAACCCAAACCCTAACCCAAACCCTAAACCTAAACCCTAACCCAAACCCTATCCCTAACCCTAACCCTAACCCTAACCCTAACCCTAAATCTAACCCTAACCCTAATGCTAACCCTAACGCTAACCCAAAAACTAACCCTAACAATAACCCAAACCCTAAACCTAACCCTAACCCTAACCCTAATCCAAACCCTAACACTAACACTAACACTAACCATAACACTAACCCAAACCCTAAACCTAACTCTAAACCAAACCAAAACCCTAACCCTAACTCTAATCCTAACCCTCACCCTAAACCTATTCCTAATCCTAACCGTAACATTAACCCTAACGCTAACCCTATTCCTAACCCTAACCCTAACCCTAACCTTAACCCAAACCCTAACCCTAAACCTAACCCTAACCCAAACCCTAATCGAACCCTAACTCTAACCCAAACCCTAACCCTAACACTAACCCTAGCCCTAATCCTAAACCTACCCCTAACCCTAATCCTACACCTAACTCTAACCCTAACCCAAACTCTAACTCTAACCCTAACCCTAATCCTAACCCTAACCCTAACCCTAACACAAACCCAAACCTTAACCCTAACCCTAACCCTAACCCAAACCCTAACCCTAAACCTAACCCTAACTCAAACCCTAACCCTAACCCTAACCCAAACCCTAACCCTAAATCTAACCCTAACCATAATCATAACACTAACCCTAACCCAAAAACTAACCTTAACAATAACCCAAACCCTAACCCTAAACCTAACCCTAACCCTAACCCAAACCCTAACACTAACACTAACACTAACCCTAACACTAACCCAAACCCTAACCCTAACCCTAAACCAAACCAAAACCCTAACCCTAACTCTAAACCTAACCCTAACCCTAACCCTAACCCTAACCCTAACTCAAAACCTAACCCTAACCCTAACCCTAACCCTAAACCTAACCCTAACCTAAACCCTAAACCTAAGCCTAACCCTAAACCAAAAACTAACCCTAACTCTAATCCTACCCCAAACCCTAACCCTAACCCTAACTCAAACAATAACCCTAACCCTAAACCAAACCCTAACCCTAAACCTAACCCTAACCCTTATCCTAACCCTAAACCTAACCCAAAAAATAACACTAACCCTAAACCAAACCCTAACCGTAACCCTAACCCTAACCCATACCCAAACACTCAACCTAAACCTAACCGTAATCTAATCCTAACCCTAACCCTAACCCAAAAACTAACCCTACCTCGAAACCTAACCCAAAATCTAATCGTAACCCTAACCCTAACCCAAACCCTAACCCTAACCCTATTCCTAATCCTAACCCTAAACCTAACCTTAACCCAAGCCCTAACCCAAACCCTAACCCTAAACTTAACCCTAACTCAAACTCTAATCGTAATTCGAACCCTAACCCTAACCCAAACACTCACCCAAACCCTAACAATAACCCTAAACCTAACCCTATTCGTAACACTAACCCTGACCCTAACCCTAACTCTAAACCTATTCCTAACCCTAACCCTAAACCCTAACCCTAACCAATACCCTAAACATAACCTTCAGGCTAACCCTAACCCTAAACCAAACCCTAACCCTAACCCTAAACCTAACCAAAAACCTAAACCTAACCCTAACCGAAACCCTAACCCAAACCCTAACCCTAACACTAACCCTAACCCTAACACTAACCCAAATCCTAACCCTAACATTAACCCAAACCAAAACCGTAAACCTAACTCTAATCCTAACCCTAACCCTAATCAAAACCCTAACATTAAACCTAACCCTAACCCTAACCCAAAACCTAAAACTAACCCTAATCCTAACCCTAAACCTAACCCTAATCCTAACCCTTACTCTAACCCTAACACAAACACAACCCCTAACCCTAACCCTAAACCTAACCCAATCCCTAACCCTAAACCTAACCCTAACTCAAACCCTAACCCTAACCCTAACCCTAACCCAAACCCTAACCCTAAATCTAACCCTAACCCTAACCCTAACCCTAACCCAAACATTAACACTAACACTAACACTAACCCTAACACTAACCCAAACCCTAACCCTAACCCTAAACCAAACCAAAACCCTAACCCTAACTCTAATCCTAACCCTAACCCTAACCCTATTCCTAACCCTAACCCTAACCTTAACCCTAATCTTAAACCTAATTTTAACCCAAACCCTAACCCAAACCCTAACCCTAAACCCTAACCCAAACCCTATCCCTAACCCTAACCCTAACCCTAACCCTAACCCTAAATCTAACCCTAACCCTAATCCTAACCCTAACGCTAACCCAAAAACTAACCCTAACAATAACCCAAACCCTAAACCTAACCCTAACCCTAACCCTAATCCAAAACCTAACACTAACACTAACACTAACCATAACACTAACCCAAACCCTAAACCTAACTCTAAACCAAACCAAAACCCTAACGCTAACTCTAATCCTAACCCTCACCCTAAACCTATTCCTAACCCTAACCGTAACATTAACCCTAACGCTAACCCTATTCCTAACCCTAACCCTAACCCTAACCTTAACCCAAACCCTAACCCTAAACCTAACCCTAACCCAAACCCTAATCGAACCCTAACTCTAACCCAAACCCTAACCCTAACACTAACGCTAACCCTAATCCTAAACCTAACCCTAACCCTAATCCTAACCCTAACCCTAACCCTAACACAAACCCAAACCTTAACCCTAACCCTAACCCTAACCCAAACCCTAACCCTAAACCTAACCCTAACTCAAACCCTAACCCTAACCGTAACCCAAACCCTAACCCTAAATCTAACCCTAACCATAATCATAACACTAACCCTAATCCAAAAACTAACCCTAACAATAACCCAAACCCTAACCCTAAACCTAACCCTAACCCAAACCCTAACACTAACACTAACACTAACCCTAACACTAACCCAAACCCTAACCCTAACCCTAAACCAAACCACAACCCTAACCCTAACTCTAAACCTAACCCTAACCCTAACCCTAACCCTAACTCTAACCCTAACTCAAAACCTAACCCTAAACCTAACCCTAACCCTTATCCTAACCCTAAACCCAACACAAAAAATAACACTAACCCTAAACCAAACCCTAACCCTAACCCTAACCCTAAACCTAACCCAAACCCTAACCCTTACCCAAACCCTAAACCTAAACCTAACCCTAACCCTAACCCTAATCCTAACCCTAACCCTAACCCTAACCCTAACCCTAACTCAAACCCTAACCCTAACCGTAACCCAAACCCTAACGCTAACCCTAACCCTAACCCTTATCCTAACCCTAAACCTAACCCCAAATAAAACACTAACCCTAAACCAAACCCTAACCCTAACCCTAACCCTAACCCTAACCCAAACCCTAACCCTTACCCAAACCCTAAACCTAACCCTAACCCAAACCCTAACCCTAAACCTAACCCTAACCTAAACCCTAAACCTAACCCTAACCCTAACCCAAAAACTAACCCTAACTCGAATCCTACCCCAAACCCTAACTCTAACACTAACTCAAACAATAACCCTAACCCTAAAGCAAACCCTAACCCTAAACCTAACCCTAACCCTTATCCTAACCCTAAACCTAACCCAAAAAATAAAACTAACCCTAAACCAAACCCTAACCGTAACCCTAACCCTAACCCATACCAAACACTCAACCTAAACCTAACCCTAATCTAATCCTAACCCTAACCCTAACACAAAAACTAACCCTAACTCGAACCCTAACCCAAACTCTAATCGTAACCCTAACCCTAACCCAAACCCTAACCCTAACCCAAACCCCAACTCTAACCCTAACCCTAATCCTAACCCTAACCCTAACCCTAACCCTAACACAAACCGAAACCTTAACCCTAACCCTAACCCTAACCCAAACCCTAACCCTAAACCTAACCCTAACTCAAACCCTAACCCTAACCCTAACCCAAACCCTAACCCTAAATCTAACCCTAACCATAATCATAACACTAACCCTAACCCAAAAACTAACCCTAACAATAACCCAAACCCTAACCCTAAAAAGAACCCTAACCCTAACCCAAACCCTAACACTAACACTAACACTAACCCTAACACTAACCCAAACCCTTAACCTAAACCTAAACCAAACCAAAACCCTAAACCTAACTCTCAACCTAAACCTTATCCTAATCCTAACCCTAACCCTAAACCTAATCCTAACACTAACCCTAACCCTAACACAAACCCAACCCGTAACCCTAACCCTAACCCTAACCCTAACCCTAACCCAAACCCTAACACTAACACTAACACTAACCCTAACACTAACCCAAACCCTAACCCTAACCCTAAACCAAACCAAAACCCTAACCCTTACTCTAATCCTAACCCTAACCCTAACCATAACCGTAACCCTAACCCTAACCCTAACTCAAACCCTAACCCTAAACCTAACCCTAACCCTTATCCTAACCCTAAACCTAACACAAAAAATAACACTAACCCTAAAACAAACCCTAACCCTAACCCTAAACCTAACCCAAACCCTAACCCTTACCCAAAACTTAAACCTAAATCTAACCCTAACCCTAACCCTAATCCTTACCCTAACCCTAACCCTAACCCTAACCCTAATCCTAACCCTAACCCTAACCCAAAAGCTAACACTAACGATAACCCAAACCCTAACCCTAACCCTAACCATAACCCTAACCCTAACCCTATCTCAAATACTAACCCTAACCCTAACCCAAACCCTAACCCTAAACCTAACCCTAACCCTTATCCTAACCCTAAACCTAACCCAAAAAATAACACTAACCCTAAACCAAACCCTAACCCTAACCTTAACCCTAACCCTAACCCAAACCCTAACACTAACCCAAATCCTAACCCTAACATTAACCCAAACCAAAGCCCTAAATCTAACTCTAATCCTAACCCTAACCCTAATCAAAACCCTAACATTAAACCTAACCCTAACCCTAACACAAAACCTAAACCTAACCCTAATCCTAACCCTAACCCTAACCCTAACCCTAAGCCTAACCCTAACCCTAACCCTAACTCAAACCCTAACCCTAACCCTAACCCAAACCCTAACCCTAAACCTAACCCTAACCCTTATCCTAACCCGAAACTTAACCCAAAATATAACACTAACCCTAAACCAAACCCTAACCCTAACCCTAACCCTAACCCTAACCCTAACCCTAACCCAAACCCTAACCCTTACCCAAACCCTAAACCTAAACCTAACCCTAACCCTAATCCTAACCCTAACCCTAACCCAAAAACTAACCCTAACCCGAACCTTAACCCAAACCCTAATTCTAACCGTTACCCTAACCCAAACCCTAACCATAAACCTATTTCTAACCATAACCCTAAACCTAACCCTAACCCAAACCCTAACCCTAAACCCTAACCCAAACCCTATCCCTAACCCTAACCCTAACCCTAACCCTAACCCTAACCCTAACCCTAACCCTAACCTTAACCCAAACCCTAACCCTAAACCTAACCTTAACTGAAACCCTAACCCAAACCCTAACCCTAACCCAAATCCTAACCCTTACCCAAACCCTAAACCTAAACCTAACCCTAACCCTAAACCTAACCCTAACCCTAACCCAAAAACTAACCCTAACTCGAACCCTAACCCAAACCTTAATCCTAACCCTAACCCTAACCCTAACCCTAACCCTATTCCTAACCCTAACCCTAAACCTAACCTTAAACCAAACCCTAACCCAGACCTTAACCCTAAACCTAATGCTAACTCAAACTCTAACCCTAACTCGAACCCTAACCCTAACCCAAACACTAAGCCAAACCCTAACAATAACCCTAAACCTAACCATATTTCTAACACTATCCTTAACCCTAACCCTAACCCTAACCCTAACCCTATTCCTAACACTAACCCTAAACCATAACCCTAACCAATACCCTAAACATAACCTTCACGCTAACCCTAACCCTAACTCAAAACCTAACCCTAAGCCTAAACCTAACTAAAAACCCAAACCTAACCTTAACCCTAACCCTAACCCAGACCCAAACCCTAACACTAACCATAATCCTAACCCAAATCCTAACCCTAACATTAACCCAAACCAAAACCCTAAATCTAACTCTAATCCTAACCCTAACCCTAATCAAAACCCTAACAATAAACCTAACCCTAACCCTAAGCCAAAACCTAAACCTAACCCTAATCCTAACCCTAACCCTAACCCTAAATCTAACCCTAACCCTTACCCAAACCCTAAACCTAAACCTAACCCTAACCCTAATCCAAACCGTAACCCTAACACAAAAACTAACCCTAACCCTATTCCTAACCCTAACCCTAAACCTAACCTTAACCCAAACCCTAACCCAAACCCTAACCCTAACCCTAACACTAACTCAAACTCTAACCCTAATTCGAACCCTAACCCTAACCCAAACACTAACCCAAACCCTAACAATAACTCTAACCCTAACCCTATTCCTAACACTAACCTTAACCCTAACCCTAACCCTAACCCTAACCCTAAACCTAACCAAAAACCTAAACCTAACCCAAACCCAAACCCTAACACTAACGCTAACCCTAACACTAACCCAAATCCTAACCATAACATTAACCCAAACCACGCCCTAAATCTAACTCTAATCCTAACCCTAACCCTAATCAAAACCCTAACATTAAACCTAACCCTAACCCTAATCCAAAACCTAAACCTAACCCTAATCCTAACCCTAACCCTAACCCTAACCCTAACCCTAACCCTAACCCTAATCCTAATCCTAACGCTAACCCAAAAACTAACCCTAACGATAACCGAAACCCTAACCCTAACCCTAACCCTAACCCAAACACTAACGCTAAAATTAACACTAACCCTAACACTAACCCAAACCATAACCGTAGCCCTAACTATAATCCTAACCCTAACCCTAACGCTAACCCTAACCCTAACCCTTACCCTAACCCTAACCCTAACTCAAACCCTTATACTAACCCTAATCCCAGCCCTAACCCTTGCCCTTACCTTAACGCTTTTCCCATCTCTAAACTTAACCCAAAATATAACACTAACCCTAACCCTAACCCTAAGCCTAACCCTTACCCAAACCCTAACCCTAAACGTAACCCTAATCCGAACTCAAACCCTAACCCTAACCCTAACCCAAACCCTAACCCTAACCCTAACCTTAACCCTAATCCTAACCCTAACCCTAACCCAAAAACTAACCCTAAACCGAACCTTAACCCAAACCCTAATCCTAAACCTAACCCTAACAGAAACCCTAACCATAACCCTATTCCTAACCATAACCCTAAACATAAACTTAACCGAAACCCTAACCCAAACCCTAACCCTAAACCCTAACCCAAATCCTATCCCTAACCCTAACCCTAACCCTAACTCAAACTCTAACCCTAACCCGAACCTTAACCCAAACCCTAATCCTAACCCTAACCCTAACCCAAACCCTAACCATAACCCTATTCCTAAACATAACCCTAAACCTAAACTTAACCCAAACCCTAACCCAAACCCTAACCCTAAACCCTAACCCAAAACCTATCCCTAACCCTAACCCTAACCCTAACCCTATTCCTAACCCTAACCCTAAACCCTAACCCTAACCAATACCCTAAACATAACCCTCAGGCTAACCCTAACCCTAACCCAAACCCTAACCCTAAACCTAGCCCTAACCCAAACCCTAACCTTAACCCTAACCCTAACCCAAAAACTAACCCTAACTCGAACCCTAAACCAAACCCTAATCCTAACCCTAACCCTAACCCAAAACCTAACCCTAACCCTATTCCTAACACTAACCCTAACCCTAACCCTAACCTTAACCCTAACCCTATTCCTAACCCTAACCCTAAACCCTAACCCTAACCAATACCCTAAACATAACCTTCAAGCTAACCCAAACCCTAACCCAAGCCCTAACCCTAACCCTAAACCTAACCAAAAACCTAAACCTAACCCTAACCCTAACCCTAACACTAACCCTAACCCTAACACTAACCCAAATCCTAACCCTAACATTAATCCAAAGCAAAACCCTAAACCTAACTCTAATCCTAACCCTAACCCTAATCAAAACCCTAACATTAAACCTAACCCTAACCCTAACCCAAAACCTAAACCTAACCCTAATCCTAACCCTAACCCTAACCCTAACCCTAACCCTAACTGAAACCCTAACACTAACACTAACACTAACACTAACACTAACCCTAACACTAACCCAAACCCTAACCCTAACCCTAAACCAAACCAAAACCCTAACCCTAACTCTAATCCTAACCCTAACCCTAACCCTAACCCTAACCCTAACTCAAACCCTAACCTAACCCTAAACCTAACCCTATCCCTTTTCCTAACCCTAAACCTACCACAAAAAATAACACTAACCCTAAACCAAACCCTAACCCTAACCCTAACCCTAAACCTAACCCAAACCCTAACCCTTACCCACACCCTAAACCTAAACCTAACCCTAACCCTAACCCTAATCCTAACCCTAACCCTAACCCTAACCCTAACCCTAACTCAAACCCTAACCCTAACCCTAACCCAAACCCTAACCCTAACCCTAACCATTATCCTAACCCTAAACCTAACCCAAAATATAACACTAACCCTAAACCAAACCCTAACCCTAACCCTAACACTAACCCTAAACCTAAACCTAACCCTAACCCTAATCCTAACCCTAACCCTAACCCAAAAACTAACCCTAACCCGAACCTTAACCCGAACACTAATCCTAAACCTAACCCTAACCCAAACCGTACCCACAACCCTACTCCTAACCATAACCCTAAACCTAACCTTAACCCAAACCCTAACCCAAACCCTAACCCTAAACCCTAACCCTAACCCTAACCCTAACCCTAACCCTAACCCTAACCCTAACCCTAAATCTAACCCTAACCCTAATCCTAACCCTAACGCTAACCCAAAAACTAACCCTAACAATAACCCAAACCCTAAACCTAACCCTAACCCTAACCCTAATCCAAACCCTAACACTAACACTAACACTAACCATAACACTAACCCAAACCCTAAACCTAACTCTAAACCAAACCAAAACCCTAACCCTAACTCTAATCCTAACCCTCACCCTAAACCTATTCCTAATCCTAACCATAACATTAACATTAACGCTAACCCTATTCCTAACCCTAACCCTAACCCTAACCTTAACCCAAACCCTAACCCTAAACCTAACCCTAACCCAAACCCTAATCGAACCCTAACTCTAACCCAAACCCTAACCCTAACACTAACCCTAACCCTAATCCTAAACCTAACCCTAACCCTAATCCTAAACCTAACTCTAACCCTAACCCAAACCCTAACTCTAACCCTAACCCTAATCCTAACCCTAACCCTAACCCTAACACAAACACAAACCTTAACCCTAACCCTAACCCTAACCCAAACCCTAACCCTAAACCTAACCCTAACTCAAACCCTAACCCTAACCCTAACCCAAACCCTAACCCTAAATCTAACCCTAACCATAATCATAACACTAACCCTAACCCAAAAACTAACCCTAACAATAACCCAAAACCTAACCCTAAACCTAACCCTCACCCTACCCCTAACCCTAACCCTAACTCAAAACCTAACCCTAACCCTAACCCTAACCCTAAACCTAAACCTAACCTAAACCCTAAACCTAACCCTAACCCTAAACCAAAAACTAACCCTAACTCGAAACCTACCCCAATCCCTAACCCTAACCCTAACTCCAACAGTAACCCTAACCCTAAACCAACCCCTAACCCTAAACCTAACCCTAACCAGTATCCTAACCCTAAACCTAACCCAAAAAATAAAACTAACCCTAAACCAAACCCTAACCGTAACACTAAACCTACCCCATACCCAAACACTCAACCTAAACCTAACCCTAATCTAATCCTAACCCTAACCCTAACCCAAAAACTAACCGTAACTCGAACCCTAACCCAAACTCTAATCGTACCCCTAACCCTAACCCAAACCCTAACCCTAACCCTATTCCTAATCCTAACCCTAAACCTAACCTTAACCCAAACCCTAACCCAAACCCAAACCCTAAACTTAACCCTAACTCAAACTCTAATCGTAATTCGAACCCTAACCCTAACCCAAACACTCACCCAAACCCTAACAATAACCCTAAACCTAACCCTATTCCTAACACTAACCCTGACCCTAACCCCAACTCTTAACCTATTCCTAACCCTAACCCTAAACCCTAACCCTAACCAATACCCTAAACATAACCTTCAGGCTAACCCTAACCCTAAACCAAACCCTAACCCTAACCCTAAACCTAACCAAAAACCTAAACCTAACCCTAACTGAAACCCTAACCCAAACCCTAACCCTAACACTAACCCTAACCCTAACACTAACCCAAATCCTAACCCTAACATTAACCCAAACCAAAACCCTAAACCTAACTCTAATCCTAACCCTAACCCTAATCAAAACCCTAACATTAAACCTAACCCTAACCCTAACCCAAAACCTAAACCTAACCCTAATCCTAACCCTAAACCTAACCCTAATCCTAACCCTTACTCTAACCCTAACACAAAGACAACCCCTAACCCTAACCCTAACCCTAACCCAATCGCTAACCCTAAACCTAACCCTAACTCAAACCCTAACCCTAACCCTAACCCTAACCCAAAGCCTAACCCTAAATCTAAGCCTAACCCTAACCCTAACCCTAACCCAAACATTAACACTAACACTAACACTAACCCTAACACTAACCCAAACCCTAACCCTAACCCTAAACCAAACCAAAACCCTAACCCTAACTCTAATCCTACCCCTAACCCTAACCCTATTCCTAACCCTAACCCTAACCTTAACCCTAATCTTAAACCTAATTTTAACCCAAACCCTAACCCAAACCCGAACCCTAAACCCTAACCCAAACCCTATCCCTAACCCTAACCCTAACCCTAACCCTAACCCTAACCCTAAATCTAACCCTAACCCTAATCCTAACCCTAACGCTAACCCAAAAACTTACCCTAACAATAACCCAAACCGTAAACCTAACCCTAACCCTAACCCTAATCCAAACCCTAACACTAACACTAACACTAACCATAACACTAACCCAAACCCTAAACCTAACTCTAAACCAAACCAAAACCCTAACCCTAACTCTAATCCTAACCCTCACCCTAAACCTATTCCTAACCCTAACCGTAACATTAACCCTAACGCTAACCCTATTCCTAACCCTAACCCTAACCCTAACCTTAACCCAAACCCTAACCCTAAACCTAACCCTAACCCAAACCCTAATCGAACCCTAACTCTAACCCAAACCCTAACCCTAACACTAACGCTAACCCTAATCCTAAACCTAACCCTAACCCTAAACCTAACCCTAACCCTAACCCTAACACAAACCCAAACCTTAACCCTAAGCCTAACCCTAACCCAAACCCTAACGCTAAACCTAACCCTAACTCAAACCCTAACCCTAACCCTAACCCAAACCCTAACCCTAAATCTAACCCTAACCATAATCATAACACTAACCCTAACCCAAAAACTAACCCTAACAATAACCCAAACCCTAACCCTAAACCTAACCCTAACCCTAACCCAAACCCTAACACTAACACTAACACTAACCCTAACACTAACCCAAACCTTAACCCTAACCCTAAACCAAACCAAAACCTTAACCCTAACTCTAAACCTAACCCTAACCCTAACCCTAACCCTAACCCTAACCCTAACTCAAAACCTAACCCTAAACCTAACCCTAACCCTTATCCTAACCCTAAACCTAACACAAAAAATAACACTAACCCTAAACCGAACCCTAACCCTAACCCTAACCCTAAACCTAACCCAAACCCTAACCCTTACCCAAACCCTAAACCTAAACCTAACCCTAACCCTAACCCTAATCCTAACCCTAACACTAACCCTAACCCTAACCCTAACTCAAACCCTAACCCTAACCGTAACCCAAACCCTAACGCTAACCCTAACCCTAACCCTTATCCTAACCCTAAACCTAACCCCAAATAAAACACTAACCCTAAACCAAACCCTAACCCTAACCCTAACCCTAACCCTAAACCAAACCCTAACCCTTACCCAAACCCTAAACCTAACCCTAACCCAAACCCTAACCCTAAACCTAACCCTAACCTAAACCCTAAACCTAACCCTAACCCTAACCCAAAAACTAACCCTAACTCGAATCCTACCCCAAACCCTAACCCTAACCCTAACTCAAACAATAACCCTAACCCTAAACCAAACCCTAACCCTAAACCTAACCCTAACCCTTATCCTAACCCTAAACCTAACCCAAAAAATAAAACTAACCCTAAACCAAACCCTAACCGTAACCCTAACCCTAACCCATACCAAACACTCAACCTAAACCTAACCCTAATCTAATCCTAACCCTAACCCTAACACAAAAACTAACCCTAACTCGAACCCTAACCCAAACTCTAATCGTAACCCTAACCCTAACCGAAACCCTAACCCTAACCCTATTCCTAATCCTAACCCTAAACCTAACCTTAACCCAAACCCTAACCCAAACCCTAACCCTAAACTTAACCCTAACTCAAACTCTAATCCTAATTCGAACCCTAACTCTAACCCAAACACTAACCCAAACCCTAACAATAACCCTAAACCTAACCCTATTCCTAACACTAACCCTGACCCTAACCCTAACTCTAAACCTATTCCTAACCCTAACCCTAAACCCTAATCCTAACCAATACCCTAAATATAACCTTCAGGCTAACCCTAACCCTAAACCAAACCCTAACCCTAACCCTAAACCTAACCAAAAACCTAAACCTAACCCTAACCGTAACCCTAACCCAAACCCTAACCCTAACACTAACCCTAACCCTAACACTAACCCAAATCCTAACCCTAACATTAAACCAAACCAAAACCCTAAACCTAACTCTAATCCTAACCCTAACCCTAATCAAAACCCTAACATTAAACCTAACCCTAACCCTAACCCAAAACCTAAACCTAACCCTAATCCTAACCCTAAACCTAACCCTAATCCTAACCCTTACTCTAACCCTAACACAAACACAACCCCTAACCCTAACCCTAACCCTAACCCAAACCCTAACCCTAAATCTAACCCTAACCCTAACCCTAACCCTAACCCAAACATTAACACTAACACTAACACTAACCCTAACACTAACCCAAACCCTAACCCTAACCCTAAACCAAACCAAAACCCTAACCCTAACTCTAATCCTAACCCTAACCCTAACCCTATTCCTAACCCTAACCCTAACCTTAACCCAAATCTTAAACCTAATTTTAACCCAAACCCTAAACCGAACCCTAAAACTAACCCTAACCCTATCCCTAACCTTAAACCTAACCCAAACCCAAACCCTAAACTTAACCCTAATCGTAAACCTAACCCAAAACCTAACCCTAACCCAAACACTAACCTTAACACTAAGCCTAACCCTAACACTATCAGTAACCCTAATCCTAACCCTAATCACAACCGAAACCCACACCCTAACCCTAACCCTAAACTTAACTCTAATGCTAACCACAATTCTAACTCAAACTCAAACCGTAAACCTAACACTAACCCTAACCCAAGCCCTAACCCTAACCCTAACCCTAACCCTAACTCAAACCCTAACCATAACCCTAATTCTAACCCGAACCCAAAACCTAAAACTAACCCTAACACAAACTCTAACCCTAACTCGAACCCTAACCCTAACCCAAACACTAAGCCAAACCCTAACAATAACCCTAACCCTAACCATATTTCTAACACTAAACTTAACCCTAACCCTAACTCTAACCCTATTCCTAACACGAACCCTAAACCATAACCCTAACCAATACCCTAAACATAACCTTCATGCTAACCCTAACCCTAACCCAAAACCTAAGCCTAAGCCTAAACCTAACTAAAAACCTAAACCTAACCTTAACCCTAACCCTAACCCAGACACAAACCCTAACACTAACCATAACCCTAACCCAAATCCTAACCCTAACATTAACCCAAACCAAAATCCTAAATCTAACTCTAATCCTAATCCTAACCCTAATCAAAACCCTAACATTAAACCTAAACCCAACCCTAAGCCAAGACCGAAACCTAACCCTAATCCTAACCCTAACCCTAACCCTAAATCTAACCCTAACCCTTACCCAAACCCTAAACCTAAACCTAACCCTAACCCTAATCCAAACCCTAACCCTAACCCAAAAACTAACCCTAACTCGAACCCTAAACCAAACCCTAATCCTAACCCTTACCCTAACCCAAACCCTAACCCTAACCCTATTCATAACCCTAACCCAAAACCTAACCTTAACCCAAACCCTACCCCAAACCCTAACCCTAACCCTAACCCTAACTCAAACTCTAACCCTAATTCGGACCCTAACCCTAACCCAAACACTAACCCAAACCCTAACAATAACCCTAACCCTAACCCTATTCCTAACACTAACCTTAACCCTAACCCTAACCCTAACCCTAACCCTAATCCTAACCAAAAGCCTAAACCTAACCCAAACCCAAACCCTAACACTAACGCTAACCCTAACACTAACCCAAATCCTAACCCTAACATTAACCCAAACCACGCCCTAAATCTAACTCTAATCCTAACCCTAACCCTAATCAAAACCCTAACATTAAACCTAACCCTAACCCTAACCCAAAACCTAAACCTAACCCTAATCCTAACCCTAACCCTAACCCTAACGCTAACCCTAACCCTAACCCTAATCCTAACCCTAACGCTAACCCAAAAACTAACCCTAACGATAACCGACACCCTAACCATAACCCTAACCCTAACCCAACCACTAACACTAACACTAAGCGTAACACTAACCCACACCCTAACCGTAACCCTAAATCAAAACCCAAACCCTAACGCTAACCCTAATCCTAACCCTAACCCTAACCCTAACCCTAACCCTAACCCTAACTCAAACCCTAACCCTAACCCTAACCCAAACCCTAACCTTAACGCTTATCCTAACCCTAAACTTAACCCAAAATATAACACTAACCCTAAACCAAACCCTAAACCTAACCCAAACCCTAACCCTAACCCTAACCCTAACCCTAACTCAAACCCTAACCCTAACCCTAACCCTAACCCTAACCCTAACCCTAACCTTAACCCTAATCCTAACCCTAACCCTAACCCAAAAACTAACCCTAACCCGAACCTTAACCCAAACCCTAATCCTAACCCTAACCCTAACCCAAACCCTAATTCTAAACCTAATCCTAACACAAACCTTAAACATAATCCTATTCCTAACCATAACCGTAACCCTAACTCAAACTCTAACCATAACTATTACTCTAACCCAAAACCTAAACCTAACCCTAATCCAAACCCTAACACAAAATCTAAAAATAACCCTAACACTAACACTTATACTAACACTAAACCTAACCCTAACCCTAACCCTAACCCTAACCCTATTCCTAACCCTAATCCTAAACCCTAACCCTAACCAATACCCTAAACATAACCTTCACGCTAACCCAAACCCTAACCCAACCCCTGACCCTAACCCTAAACCTAACCAAAAACCTAAACCTAACCCTAACCCTAACCCTAACACTAACCCTAACCCTAACACTAACCCAAATCCTAACCCTAACATTAATCCAAAGCAAAACCCTAAACCTAACTCTAATCCTAACCCTAACCCTAATCAAAACCCTAACATTAAACCTAACCCTAACCCTAACCCAAAACCTAAACCTAACCCTAATCCTAACCCTAACCCTAACCCTAATCCTAACCCTAACCCTAACCCTAACACAAACACTAACCATAAACCTAACCCTAACTCAAAACCTAACCCTAACCCTAACCCAAACGCTAACCCTAAATCTAACCCTAACCATAATCCTAACACTAACCCAAACCCAAAAACTAACCCTAACAATAACCCAAACCCTAACCCTAACACTAACCCTAACCCAAACCCTAACACTAACACTAACACTAACCCTAACACTAACACAAACCCTAACCCTAACCCTAAACCAAACCAAAACCCTAAACCTAACTCTAATCCTAACCCTCACCCTAAACCTATTCCTAACCCTAACCGTAACATTAACCCTAACGCTAACCCTATTGCTAACCCTAACCCTAAACCTAACCTTAACCCAACCCCTAACCCTAAACCTCACCCTAACCCAAACCCTAATCGAACCCTAACTCTAACCCAAACCCTAAACCTAACACTAACCCTAACCCTAATCCTAAACATAACCCTAACCCTAATCCTAAACCTAACTCTAAACCTAACCCTAACCCTAACCCTAACTCAAAACCTAACCCTAAACCTAACCCTAACCCTTATCCTAACCCTAAACCTAACACAAAAAATAACACTAACCCTAAACAAAACCCTAACCCTAACCTAACCCTAAACCTAACCCAAACCCTAACCCTTACCCAAACCCTAAACCTAAACCTAACCCTAACCCTAACCCTAACCCTAATCCTAACCCTAACCCTAACCCTAACCCTAACCCTAACTCAATCCCTAACCCTAACCCTAACCCAAACCCTAACGCTAACCCTAACTCTAACCCTTATCCTAACCCTAAACCTAACCCCAAATAAAACACTAACCCTAAACCAAACCCTAACCCTAACCCTAACCCTAACCCTAACCCAAACCCTAACCCTTACCCAAACCCTAAACCTAACCCTAACCCAAACCCTAACCCTAAACCTAACCCTAACCTAAACCCTAACCCTAACCCTAACCCTAACCCAAAAACTAACCCTAACTCGAATCCTACCCCAAACCCTAACCCTAACCCTAAACCAAACCCTAACCCTAAACCTAACCCTAACCCTTATCCTAACCCTAAACCTAACCCAAAAAATAACACTAACCCTAAACCAAACCCTAACCGTAACCCTAACCCTAACCCATATCCAAACACTCAACCTAAACCTAACCCTAATCTAATCCTAACCCTAACCCTAACCCAAAAACTAACCCTAACTCGAACCCTAACCCAAACTCTAATCGTAACCCTAACCCTAACCCAAACCCTAACCCTAACCCTATTCCTAATCCTAACCCTAAACCTAACCTTAACCCAAACCCTAACCCAAATCCTAACCCTAAACTTAACCCTAACTCAAACTCTAATCCTAATTCGAAACCTTACCCTAACCCAAACACTAACCCAAAACCTAACAATAACCCTAAACCTAACCCTATTCCTAACACTAACCCTGACCCTAACCCTAACTCTAAACCTATTCCTAACCCTAACCCTAAACCCTAACCCTAACCAATACCCTAAACATAACCTTCAGGCTAACCCTAACCCTAAACCAAACCCTAACCCTAACCCTAAACCTAACCAAAAACCTAAACCTAACCCTAACCGTAACCCTAACCCAAACCCTAACCCTAACACTAACCCTAACCCTAACACTAACCCAAATCCTAACCCTAACATTAACCCAAACCAAAACCCTAAACCTAACTCTAATCCTAACCCTAACCCTAATCAAAACCCTAACATTAAACCTAACCCTAACAATAACCCAAAACCTAAACCTAACCCTAATCCTAACCCTAAACCTAACCCTAATCCTAACCCTTACTCTAACCCTAACACAAACACAACCCCTAACCCTAACCCTAACCCTAACCCTAACCCTAACACTAACCCTAACCCTAAAACTAACCCAAACCCTAACCCTAAATCTAACCCTAACCCTAACCCTAACCCTAACCCAAACATTAACACTAACACTGACACTAACCCTATCACTAACCCAAACCCTAACCCTAACCCTAAACCAAACCAAAACCCTAACCCTAAGTCTAATCCTAACCCTAACCCTAACCCTATTCCTAACCCTAACCCTAACCCTAACCCTAATCTTAAACCTAATTTTAACCCAAACCCTAACCCGAACCCTAAAACTAACCCTAACCCTATCCCTAACCTTAAACCTAACCCAAACCCAAACCCTAAACTTAACCCTAATCGTAAACCTAACCCAAAACCTAACCCTAACCCAAACACTAACCTTAACACTAAGCCTAACCCTAACACCATCAGTAACCCTAACCCTAACCCTAATCATATCCGAAACCCAAACCCTAACCCTAACCCTAAACTTAACTCTAATGCTAACCCTAATCCTAACTCAAACTCAAACCGTAAACCTAACACTAACCCTAAACCAAACCCTAACCCTAACCCTAACCCTAACTCAAACCCTAACCATAACCCTAATTCTAACCCGAACCCAAAACCTAAAACTAACCCTAACACAAACTCTAACCCTAACTCGAACCCTAACCCTAACCCAAACACTAAGCCAAACCCTAACAATAACCCTAACCATATTTCTAACACTAACCTTAACCCTAACCCTAACTCTAACCCTATTCCTAACACGAACCCTAAACCATAACCCTAACCAATACCCTAAACATAACCTTCATGCTAACCCTAACCCTAAACCAAAACCGAACCCTAAGCCTAAACCTAACCAAAAACATAAACCTAACCTTAACCCTAACCCTAACCCAGACACAAACCCTAACCCTAACCCTAACCCTAACCTAACCAAAAACATAAACCTAACCCTAACCCTAACCCTAACCCTAACCCTAACCCTAACCCTAACATTAACCCAAACCAAAACCCTAAATCTAACTCTAATCCTAACCCTAACCCTAATCAAAACCCTAACATTAAACCTAACCCTAACCCTAAGCCAAAACCTAAACCTAACCCTAATCCTAACCCTAACCCTAACCCTAAACCTAACCCTAAACCTTACCCAAACCCTAAACCTAAACCTAACCCTAACCCTAATCCAAACCCTAACCCTAACCCAAAAACTAACCCTAACTCGAACCCTAAACCAAACCCTAATCCTAACCCTAACCCTAACCCAAACCCTAACCCTAACCCTATTCCTAACCCTAACCCTAAACCTAACCTTAACCCAAACCCTAACCCAAACCCAAACCCTAACCCTAACCCTAACTCAAACTCTAACCCTAATTCGAACCCTAACCCTAACCCAAACACTAACCCAAACCCTAACAATAACCCTAACCCTAACCCTATTCCTAACACTAACCTTAACCCTAACCCTAACCCTAACCCTAACCCTAAACCTAACCAAAAACCTAAACCTAACCCTAACCCTAACCCTAACCCTAACGCTAACCCTAACACTAACCCAAATCCTAACCCTAACATTAACCCAAACCACGCCCTAAATCTAACTCTAATCCTAACCCTAACCCTAATCAAAACCCTAACATTAAACCTAACCCTAACCCTAACCCAAAACCTAAACCTAACCCTAACCCTAACCCTAACCCTAACCCTAACCCTAACCCTAACGCTAACCCTAACCCTAACCCTAATCCTAACCCTAACGCTAACCCAAAAACTAACCCTAACGATAACCGAAACCCTAACCCTAACCCTAACCCTAACCCAAACACTAACACTAACACTAAGCGTAACACTAACCCAAACCCTAACCGTAACCCTAACTCTATTCCTAACCCTAACCCTAACGCAAACCCTAACCCTAACCCTAACCCTAACCCTAACCCTAACCCTAACCCTAACTCAAACCCTAACCATAACCCTAACCCAAACCCTAACCCTAACCCTAACCTTAACGCTTATCCTAACCCTAAACTTAACCCAAAATATAACACTAACCCTAAACCAAACCCTAAACCTAACCCTAACCCTAACCCTAACCCTAACCCTAACCCTAACTCAAACCCTAACCCTAACCCTAACCCAAACCCTAACCCTAACCCTAACCTTAACCCTAATCCTAACCCTAAACCTACCGCAAAAACTAACCCTAACCCGAACCTTAACCCAAACCCTAATCCTAACCCTAACCCTAAACCAAACCCTAACCATAACCCTATTCCTAACCATAACCCTAAACCTAAACTTAACCCAAACCCTAACCCAAACCCTAACCCTAAACCCTAACCCAAACCCTATCCCTAACCCTAACCCTAACCCTAACTCAAACTCTAACCCTAACTCTAACCCTAACCCAAAATCGAAACCTAAACCTAATCCAAACCCTAAGCTAAACCCTAACAATAACCCTAAACCTAAACCTATACCTAAGACTAACCCTAACCCTAACCCTAACCCTAACCCTATTCCTAACCCTAACATTAAACCCTAACCCTAAACAATACCCTAGACATAGCCCTCACACTAACTCTAACCCTAAACCAAACCCTAACCCTAACGCTAACCTTAACCCAAACCGAACCCTAACCCTAACTCTAACGCAAAAACTAACCCTAACTCGCACCCTTACCCAAACCCTAATCCTAACCCTAACCCTAATCCAAACCCTAACCCTAACCCTATTCCTAACATTAACCCTAAACCTAACCTTAACCCAAACCTTAACCCAAACCCTAACCCTAACCCAAAACCTAACCCTTACCCAAACCCTAAACCTAAACCTAACCCAAACCCTAATCCTAACCCTAACCCTAACCCAAACCCTAACCCTAACCCTATTCCTAACCCTAACCCTAAACCTAACCTTAACCCAAACCCTAACCCAAACCCTAACCCTAACCCAATCCCTAACCCTTACCCAAACCCTAAACCTAACCCTAACCCAAACCCTAACCCTAAACCTAACCCTAACCCAAACCCTAAACCTAACCCTTAACCTAACCCAAAAACTAACCCTAACTCGAATCCTAACCCAAACCCTAACCCTAACCCTAACTCAAACAATAACCCTAACCCTAAACCAAACCCTAACCCTAAACCTAACCCTAACCATTATCCTAACCCTAAACCTAACCCAAAAAATAACACTAACCCTAAACCAAACCCTATCCGTAACCCTAACCCAAACCCATACCCAAACACTAAACCTAAACCTAACCCTAATCTAATCCTAACCCTAACCCTAACCCAAAAACTAACCCTAACTCGAACCCTAACCCAAACTCTAATCGTAACCCTAACCCTTACCCAAACCCTAACCCTAACCCTATTCCTAATCCTAACCCTAAACCTAACCTTAACCCAAACCCTAACCCAAACCCTAACCCTAAACTTAACCCTAACTCAAACTCTAACCCTAATTCGAACCCTAACCCTAACCCAAACACTAACCCAAACCCTAACAATAACCCTAAACCTAACCCTATTCCTAACACTAACCCTGACCCTAACCCTAACTCTAAACCTATTCCTAACCCTAACCCTAAACCCTAACCCTAACCAATACCCTAAACATAACCTTCACGCTAACCCTAACCCTAAACCAAACCCTAACCCTAACCCTAAACCTAACCAAAAACCTAAACCTAACCCTAACCCTAACCCTAACCCTAACCCAAACCCTAACCCTAACACTAACCCTAACCCTAACACTAACCCAAAACCTAACCCTAACCCTAACTCAAACCCTAACCATAACCCTAATTCTAACCCGAACCCAAAACCTAAAACTAACCCTAACACAAACTCTAACCCTAACTCGAACCCTAACCCTAACCCAAACACTAAGCCAAACCCTAACAATAACCCTAACGCTAACCATATTTCTAACACTAACCTTAACCCTAACCCTAACTGTAACCCTATTCCTAACACTAACCCTAAACCATAACCCTAACCAATACCCTAAACATAACCTTCACGCTAACCCTAACCCTAACCCAAAACCTAACCCTAAGCCTAAACCTAACCAAAAACCTAAACCTAATCTTAACCCTAACCCTAACCCACACCCAAACGCTAACACTAACCATAACCCTAACCCAAATCCTAACCCTAACATTAACCCAAACCAAAACCCTAAATCTAACTCTAATCCTAACCCGAACCCTAATCAAAACCCTAACATTAAACCTAACCCTAACCCTAAGCCAAAACCTAAACCTAACCCTAATCCTAACCCTAACCCTAACCCTAACCCTAAACCTAACCCTAACCCTTACCCAAACCCTAAACCTAAACCTAACCCTAACCCTAATAAAAACCCTAACCCTAACCCAAAAACTAACCCTAACTCGAACCCTAAACCAAACCCTAATCCTAACCCTAACCCTAACCCTAACCCAAACCCTAACCCTAACCCTATTCCTAACTCTAACCCTAAACCTAAACTTAACCCAAACCCTAACCCAAACCCTAACCCTAACCCTAACCCTAACTCAAACTCTAACCCTAATTCGAACCCTAACCCTAACCCAAACACTAACCCAAACCCTAACAATAACCCTAACCCTAACCCTATTCCTAACACTAACCTTAACCCTAACCCTAACCCTAACCCTAACCCTAAACCTAACCCAAACCCAAACCCTAACACTAACGCTAACCCTAACACTAACCCAAACCCTAACCCTAACATTAACCCAAACCACGCCCTAAATCTAACTCTAATCCTAACCCTTAGCCTAATCAAAACCCTAACATTAAGCCTAACCCTAACCCTAACCCAAAACCTAAACCTAACCCTAATTCTAATCCTAACCCTAACCCTAACCCTAAACCTAACCCTAATCCTAACCCTAACACTAACCCAAAAATTAACCCTAACGATAACCGAAACCCTAACCCTAACCCTAACCCTAACCCAAACACTAACACTAACACTAACACTAACCCTAACACTAACCCAAAATCTAACCGTAACCCTAACTCTAATCCTAACCCTAAACCTAACGCTAACCCTAACCCTAACCCTAACTCTAATCCTAACCCTAACCCTAACGCTAACCCTAACCCTAACCCTAACCCTAATCCTAACCCTAACCCTAACCCTAACACAAACACTAACCCTAACCCTAACCCTAACTCAAAACCTAACCCTAACCCTAACCCAAACGCTAACCCTAAATCTAACCCTAACCATAATCCTAACACTAACCCAAACCCAAAAACTAACCCTAACAATAACCCAAACCCTAACCCAAACACTAACCCTAACCCAAACCCTAACACTAACACTAACACTAACCCTAACACTAACCCAAACCCTAACCCTAACCCTAAACCAAACCAAAACCCTAACCCTAACTCTAATCCTAACCCTCACCCTAAACCTATTCCTAACCCTAACCGTAACATTAACCCTAACGCTAACCCTATACCTAACCCTAACCCTAACCCTAACCTTAACCCAAACCCTAACCCTAAACCTAACCCTAACCAAACCCTAATCGAACCCTAACTCTAACCCAAACCCTAACCCTAACACTAACCCTAACCCTAATCCTAAACCTAACCCTAACCCTAATCCTAAACCTAACTCTAACCCTAACCCAAACCCTAACTCTAACCCTAACCCTAATCCTAACCCTAACCCTAACCCTAACACAAACCCAAACCTTAACCCTAACCCTAACCCTAACCCAAACCCTAACCCTAAACCTAACCCTAACTCAAACCCTAACCCTAACCCTAACCCAAACCCTAACCCTAAATCTAACCCTAACCATAATCATAACACTAACCCTAACCCAAAAACTAACCCTAACAATAACCCAAACCCTAACCCTAAACCTAACCCTAACCCTAACCCAAACCCTAACACTAACACTAACACTAACCCTAACACTAACCCAAACCCTAACCCTAACCCTAAACCAAACCAAAACCCTAACCCTAACTCTAAACCTAACCCTAACCCTAACCCTAAACCTAACCCTAACCCTAACTCAAAACCTAACCCTAAACCTAACCCTAACCCTTATCCTAACCCTAAACCTAACACAAAAAATAACACTAACCCTAAACCAAACCCTAACCCTAACCCTAACCCTAAACCTAACCCAAACCCTAACCCTTACCCAAACCCTAAACCTAAACCTAACCCTAACCCTAACCCTAACCCTAACCCTAATCCTAACCCTAACCCTAACCCTAACCCTAACCCTAACTCAAACCCTAACCCTAACCCTAACCCAAACCCTAACGCTAACCCTAAACCAAACCCTAATCCTAACCCTAACCCTAACCCTAACCCAAACCCTAACCCTAACCCTATTCCTAACTCTAACCCTAAACCTAAACTTAACCCAAACCCTAACCCAAACCCTAACCCTAACCCTAACCCTAACTCAAACTCTAACCCTAATTCGAACCCTAACCCTAACCCAAACACTAACCCAAACCCTAACAATAACCCTAACCCTAACCCTATTCCTAACACTAACCTTAACCCTAACCCTAACCCTAACCCTAACCCTAAACCTAACCAAAAACCTAAACCTAACCCAAACCCAAACCCTAACACTAACGCTAACCCTAACACTAACCCAAACCCTAACCCTAACATTAACCCAAACCACGCCCTAAATCTAACTCTAATCCTAACCCTAACCCTAATCAAAACCATAACATTAAACCTAACCCTAACCCTAACCCAAAACCTAAACCTAACCCTAATCCTAACCCTAACCCTAACCCTAACCCTAACCCTAACCCTAATCCTAACCCTAACGCTAACCCAAAAATTAACCCTAACGATAACCGAAACCCTAACCCTAACCCTAACCCTAACCCTAACCCAAACACTAACACTAACACTAACACTAACCCTAACACTAACCCAAACCCTAACCGTAACCCTAACTCTAATCCTAACCCTAAACCTAACGCTAACCCTAACCCTAACCCTAACTCTAATCCTAACCCTAACCCTAACGCTAACCCTAACCCTAACCCTAACCCTAATCCTAACCCTAACCCTAACCCTAACACAAACACTAACCCTAAACCTAACCCTAACTCAAAACCTAACCCTAACCCTAACCCAAACGCTAACCCTAAATCTAACCCTAACCATAATCCTAACACTAACCCAAACCCAAAAACTAACCCTAACAATAACCCAAACCCTAACCCTAACACTAACCCTAACCCAAACCCTAACACTAACACTAACACTAACCCTAACACTAACCCAAACCCTAACCCTAACCCTAAACCAAACCAAAACCCTAACCCTAACTCTAATCCTAACCCTCACCCTAAACCTTTTCCTAACCCTATCCGTAACATTAACCCTAACGCTAACCCTATTCCTAACCCTAACCCTAACCCTAACCTTAACCCAAACCCTAACCCTAAACCTAACCCTAACCCAAACCCTAATCGAACCCTAACTCTAACCCAAACCCTAACCCTAACACTAACCCTAACCCTAATCCTAAACCTAACCCTAACCCTAATCCTAAACCTAACTCTAACCCTAACCCAAACCCTAACTCTAACCCTAACCCTAATCCTAACCCTAACCCTAACCCTAACACAAACCCAAACCTTAACCCTAACCCTAACCCTAACCCAAACCCTAACCCTAAACCTAACCCTAACTCAAACCCTAACGCTAACCCTAACCCAAACCCTAACCCTAAATCTAACCCTAACCATAATCATAACACTAACCCTAACCCAAAAACTAACCCTAACAATAACCCAAACCCTAACCCTAAACCTAGCCCTAACCCTAACCCAAACCCTAACACTAACACTAACACTAACACTAACACTAACACTAACCCAAACCCTAACCCTAACCCTAAACCAAACCAAAACCCTAACCCTAACTCTAAACCTAAGCCTAACCCTAACCCTAAACCTAACCCTAACCCTAACTCAAAACCTAACCCTAAACCTAACCC
The DNA here is from genome assembly GCA_035773235.1 of Eospalax fontanierii. Taxonomy (NCBI): domain Eukaryota; kingdom Metazoa; phylum Chordata; class Mammalia; order Rodentia; family Spalacidae; genus Eospalax; species Eospalax fontanierii. Next base: position 7,741,517 of record JAJHUQ010000035.1, on the reverse strand, counting down.
TAACCCTTATCCTAACCCTAAACCTAACACAAAAAATAACACTAACCCTAAACCAAACCCTAACCCTAACCCTAACCCTAAACCTAACCCAAACCCTAACCCTTACCCAAACCCTAAACCTAAACCTAACCCTAACCCTAACCCTAACCCTAACCCTAATCCTAACCCTAACCCTAAAACTAACCCTAACCCTAACTCAAACCCTAACCCTAACCCTAACCCAAACCCTAACGCTAACCCTAACCCTAACCCCTATCCTAACCCTAAACCTAACCCCAAATAAAACACTAACCCTAAACCAAACCTAACCCTAAACCTAACCTTAACCCTAATCCTAACCCAAACCCTAACCCTAACCCTAACCCTAACTCAAACTCTAACCCTAATTCGAACCCTAACCCTAAACCAAACACTAACCCAAACCCTAACAATAACCCTAACCCTAACCCTATTCCTAACACTAACCTTAACCCTAACCCTAACCCTAAACCTAACCAAAAACCTAAACCTAACCCAAACCCAAACCCTAACACTAACGCTAACCCTAACACTAACCCAAACCCTAACCCTAACATTATCCCAAACCACGCCCTAAATCTAACTCTAATCCTAACCCTAACCCTAATCAAAACCCTAACATTAAACCTAACCCTAACCCTAACCCAAAACCTAAACCTAACCCTAATCCTAACCCTAACCCTAACCCTAACCCTAACCCTAACCCTAATCCTAACCCTAACGCTAACCCAAAAACTAACCCTAACGATAACCGAAACCCTAACCCTAACCCTAACCCTAACCCAAACACTAACACTAACACTAACACTAACCCTAACACTAACCCAAACCCTAACCGTAACCCTAACTCTAATCCTAACCCTAAACCTAACGCTAACCCTAACCCTAACCCTAACTCTAATCCTAACCCTAACCCTAACGCTAACCCTAACCCTAACCCTAACCCTAATCCTAACCCTAACCCTAACACAAACACTAACGCTAAACCTAACCCTAACTCAAAACCTAACCCTAACCCTAACCCAAACGCTAACCCTAAATCTAACCCTAACCATAATCCTAACACTAACCCAAACCCAAAAACTAACCCTAACAATAACCCAAACCCTAACCCTAACACTAACCCTAACCCAAACCCTAACACTAACACTAACACTAACCCTAACACTAACCCAAACCCTAACCCTAACCCTAAACCAAACCAAAACCCTAACCCTAACTCTAATCCTAACCCTCACCCTAAACCTATTAGTAACACTAACCGTAACATTAACCCTAACGCTAACCCTATTCCTAACCCTAACCCTAACCCTAACCTTAACCCAAACCCTAATCCTAAACCTAACCCTAACCCAAACCCTAATCGAACCCTAACTCTAACCCAAACCCTAACCCTAACACTAACCCTAACCCTATTCCTAAACCTAACCCTAACCCTAATCCTAAACCTAACTCTAAAACTAACCTAAACCCTAACTCTAACCCTAACCCTAATCCTAACCCTAACCCTAACCCTAACACAAACCCAAACCTTAACCCTAACCCTAACCCTAACCCAAACCCTAACCCTAAACCTAACCCTAACTCAAACCCTAACCCTAACCCTAACCCAAAACCTAACCCTAAATCTAACCCTAACCATAATCATAACACTAACCCTAACCCAAAAACTAACCCTAACAATAACCCAAAACCTAACCCTAAAACTAATCCTAACCCAAACCCTAATCAAACCCTAACTCTAACCCTAACCCTAAATCTAACCCTAACCATAATCATAACACTAACCCTAACCCTAACACTAACACTAACACTAACCCTAACACTAACCCAACCCCTAACCCTAACCCTAAACCAAACCAAAACCCTAACCCTAACTCTAAACCTAACCCTAACCCTAACCCTAACCCTAACCCTAACTCAAAACCTAACCCTAAACCTAACCCTAACCCTTATCCTAACCCTAAACCTAACACAAAAATAACACTAACCCTAAACCAAACCCTAACCCTAACCCTAACCCTAAACCTAACCCAAACCCTAACCCTTACCCAAACCCTAAACCTAAACCTAACCCTAACCCTAACCCTAACCCTAATCCTAACCCTAACCCTAACCCTAACCCTAACCCTAACTCAAACCCTAACCCTAACCCTAACCCAAACCCTAACGCTAACCCTAACCCTAACCCTTATCCTAACCCTAAACCTAACCCCAAATAAAACACTAACCCTAAACCAAACCCTAACCCTAACCCTAACCCTAACCCTAACCCAAACACTAACCCTTACCCAAACCCTAAACCTAACCCTACCCCAAACCCTAACCCTAAACCTAACCCTAACCTAAACCCTAAACCTAACCCTAACCCTAACCCAAAAACTAACCCTAATTCGAATCCTACCCCAAACCCTAACCCTAACCCTAACTCAAACAATAACCCTAACCCTAAACCAAACTCTAACCCTAAACCTAACCCTAACCCTTATCCTAACCCTAAACCTAACCCAAAAAATAACACTAACCCTAAACCAAACCCTAACCGTAACCCTAACCCTAACCCATACCCAAACACTCAACCTAAAACTAACCCTAATCTAATCCTAACCCTAACCCTAACCCAAAAACTAACCCTAACTCGAACCCTAACCCAAACTCTAATCGTAACCCTAACCCTAACCCAAACCCTAACCCTATTCCTAATCCTAACCCTAAACCTAACCTTAACCCAAACCCTAACCCAAACCCTAACACTAAACTTAACCATAACTCAAACTCTAATCCTAATTCGAACCCTAACCCTAACCCAAACACTAACCCAAACCCTAACAATAACCCTAAACCTAACCCTATTCCTAACACTAACCCTGACCCTAACCCTAACTCTAAACCTATTCCTAACCCGAACACTAAACCCTAACCCTAACCAATACCCTAAACATAACCTTCAGGCTAACCCTAACCCTAAACCAAACCCTAACCCTAACCCTAAACCTAACCAAAAACCTAAACCTAACCCTAACCGTAACCCTAACCCAAACCCTAACCCTAACACTAACCCTAACCCTAACACTAACCCAAATCCTAACCCTAACATTAACCCAAACCAAAACCCTAAACCTAACTCTAATCCTAACCCTAACCCTAATCAAAACCCTAACATTAAACCTAACCCTAACCCTAACCCAAAACCTAAACCTAACCCTAATCCTAACCCTAAACCTAACCCTAATCCTAACCCTTACTCTAACCCTAACACAAACACAACCCCTAACCCTAACCCTAACCCTAACCCAATCCCTAACCCTAAACCTAACCCTAACTCAAACCCTAACCCTAACCCTAACCCTAACCCAAACCCTAACCCTAAATCTAACCCTAACCCTAACCCTAACCCAAACATTAACACTAACACTAACACTAACCCTAACACTAACCCAAACCCTAACCCTAACCCTAAACCAAACCAAAACCCTAACCCTAACTCTAATCCTAACCCTAACCCTAACCCTATTCCTAACCCTAACCCTAACCTTAACCCTAATCTTAAACCTAATTTTAACCCAAACCCTAACCCAAACCCTAACCCTAAACCCTAACCCAAACCCTATCCCTAACCCTAACCCTAACCCTAACCCTAACCCTAAATCTAACCCTAACCCTAATCCTAACCCTAACGCTAACCCAAAAACTAACCCTAACAATAACCCAAACCCTAAACCTAACCATAACCCTAACCTTATCCAAACCCTAACACTAACACTAACACTAACCATAACACTAACCCAAACCCTAAACCTAACTCTAAACCAAACCAAAACCCTAACCCTAACTCTAATCCTAACCCTCACCCTAAACCTATTCCTAACCCTAACCGTAACATTAACCCTAACGCTAACCCTATTCCTAACCCTAACCCTAACCCTAACCTTAACCCAAACCCTAATCCTAAACCTAACCCTAACCCAAACCCTAATCGAACCCTAACTCTAACCCAAACCCTAACCCTAACACTAACCCTAACCCTATTCCTAAACCTAACCCTAACCCTAATCCTAAACCTAACTCTAAAACTAACCTAAACCCTAACTCTAACCCTAACCCTAATCCTAACCCTAACCCTAACCCTAACACAAACCCAAACCTTAACCCTAACCCTAACCCTAACCCAAACCCTAACCCTAAACCTAACCCTAACTCAAACCCTAACCCTAACCCTAACCCAAAACCTAACCCTAAATCTAACCCTAACCATAATCATAACACTAACCCTAACCCAAAAACTAACCCTAACAATAACCCAAACCCTAACCCTAAAACTAATCCTAACCCAAACCCTAATCAAACCCTAACTCTAACCCTAACCCTAAATCTAACCCTAACCATAATCATAACACTAACCCTAACCCTAACACTAACACTAACACTAACCCTAACACTAACCCAACCCCTAACCCTAACCCTAAACCAAACCAAAACCCTAACCCTAACTCTAAACCTAACCCTAACCCTAACCCTAACCCTAACCCTAACCCTAACTCAAAACCTAACCCTAAACATAACCCTAACCCTTATCCTAACTCTAAACCTAACACAAAAATAACACTAACCCTAAACCAAACCCTAACCCTAACCCTAACCCTAAACCTAACCCAAACCCTAACCCTTACCCAAACCCTAAACCTAAACCTAACCCTAACCCTAACCCTAACCCTAATCCTAACCCTAACCCTAACCCTAACCCTAACCCTAACTCAGACCCTAACCCTGACCCTAACCCAGACCCTAACGCTGACCCTAACCCTAACCCTTATCCTAACCCTAAACCTAACCCCAAATAAAACACTAACCCTAAACCAAACCCTAGCCCTAGCCCTAGCCCTAACCCTAACCCAAACCCTAACCCTTACCCAAACCCTAAACCTAACCCTACCCCAAACCCTAACCCTAAACCTAACCCTAACCTAAACCCTAAACCTAACCCTAACCCTAACCCAAAAACTAACCCTAATTCGAATCCTACCCCAAACCCTAACCCTAACCCTAACTCAAACAATAACCCTAACCCTAAACCAAACTCTAACCCTAAACCTAACCCTAACCCTTATCCTAATCCTAAACCTAACCCAAAAAATAACACTAACCCTAAACCAAACCCTAACCGTAACCCTAACCCTAACCCATACCCAAACACTCAACCTAAACCTAACCCTAATCTAATCCTAACCCTAACCCTAACCCAAAAACTAACCCTAACTCGAACCCTAACCCAAACTCTAATCGTAACCCTAACCCTAACCCAAACCCTAACCCTATTCCTAATCCTAACCCTAAACCTAACCTTAACCCAAACCCTAACCCAAACCCTAACACTAAACTTAACCATAACTCAAACTCTAATCCTAATTCGAACCCTAACCCTAACCCAAACAATAACGCAAACCCTAACAATAACCCTAAACCTAACCCTATTCCTAACACTAACCCTGACCCTAACCCTAACTCTAAACCTATTCCTAACCCGAACACTAAACCCTAACCCTAACCAATACCCTAAACATAACCTTCAGGCTAACCCTAACCCTAAACCAAACCCTAACCCTAACCCTAAACCTAACCAAAAACCTAAACCTAACCCTAACCGTAACCCTAACCCAAACCCTAACCCTAACACTAACCCTAACCCTAACACTAACCCAAATCCTAACCCTAACATTAACCCAAACCAAAACCCTAAACCTAACTCTAATCCTAACCCTAACCCTAATCAAAACCCTAACATTAAACCTAACCCTAACCCTAACCCAAAACCTAAACCTAACCCTAATCCTAACCCTAAACCTAACCCTAATCCTAACCCTTACTCTAACCCTAACACAAACACAACCCCTAACCCTAACCCTAACCCTAACCCAATCCCTAACCCTAAACCTAACCCTAACTCAAACCCTAACCCTAACCCTAACCCTAACCCAAACCCTAACCCTAAATCTAACCCTAACCCTAACCCTAACCCAAACATTAACACTAACACTAACACTAACCCTAACACTAACCCAAACCCTAACCCTAACCCTAAACCAAACCAAAACCCTAACCCTAACTCTAATCCTAACCCTAACCCTAACCCTATTCCTAACCCTAACCCTAACCTTAACCCTAATCTTAAACCTAATTTTAACCCAAACCCTAACCCAAACCCTAACCCTAAACCCTAACCCAAACCCTATCCCTAACCCTAACCCTAACCCTAACCCTAACCCTAACCCTAAATCTAACCCTAACCCTAATCCTAACCCTAACGCTAACCCAAAAACTAACCCTAACAATAACCCAAACCCTAAACCTAACCATAACCCTAACCTTATCCAAACCCTAACACTAACACTAACACTAACCATAACACTAACCCAAACCCTAAACCTAACTCTAAACCAAACCAAAACCCTAACCCTAACTCTAATCCTAAACCTCACCCTAAACCTATTCCTAACCCTAACCGTAACATTAACCCTATCGCTAACCCTATTCCTAACCCTAACCCTAACCCTAACCTTAACCCAAACCCTAATCCTAAACCTAACCCTAACCCAAACCCTAATCGAACCCTAACTCTAACCCAAACCCTAACCCTAACACTAACGCTAACCCTAATCCTAAACCTAACCCTAACCCTAATCCTAACCCTAACCCTAACCCTAACACAAACCCAAACCTTAACCCTAACCCTAACCCTAACCCAAACCCTAACCCTAAACCTAACCCTAACTCAAACCCTAACCCTAACCCCAACCAAACCCTAACCCTAAATCTAACCCTAACCATAATCATAACACTAACCCTAACCCAAAAACTAACCCTAACAATAACCCAAACCCTAACCCTAAACCTAACCCTAACCCTAACCCAAACCCTAACACTAACACTAACACTAACCCTAACACTAACCCAAACCCTAAACCTAACCCTAAACCAAACCAAAACCCTAACCCTAACTCTAAACCTAACCCTAACCCTAACCCTAACCCTAACTCTAACCCTAACTCAAAACCTAACCCTAAACCTAACCCTAACCCTTATCCTAACCCTAAACCTAACACAAAAAATAACACTAACCCTAAACCAAACCCTAACCCTAACCCTAACCCTAAACCTAACCCAAACCCTAACCCTTACCCAAACCCTAAACCTAAACCTAACCCTAACCCTAACCCTAATCCTAACCCTAACCCTAACCCTAACCCTAACCCTAACCCTAACTCAAACCCTAACCCTAACCGTAACCCAAACCCTAACGCTAACCCTAACCCTAACCCTTATCCTAACCCTAAACCTAACCCCAAATAAAACACTAACCCTAAACCAAACCCTAACCCTAACCCTAACCCTAACCCTAACCCAAACCCTAACCCTTACCCAAACCCTAAACCTAACCCTAACCCAAACCCTAACCCTAAACCTAACCCTAACCTAAACCCTAAACCTAACCCTAACCCTAACCCAAAAACTAACCCTAACTCGAATCCTACCCCAAACCCTAACCCTAACCCTAACTCAAACAATAAACCTAACCCTAAACCAAACCCTAACCCTAAATCTAACCCTAACCCTTATCCTAACCCTAAACCTAACCCAAAAAATAAAACTAACCCTAAACCAAACCCTAACCGTAACCCTAACCCTAACCCATACCAAACACTCAACCTAAACCTAACCCTAATCTAATCCTAACCCTAACCCTAACACAAAAACTAACCCTAACTCGAACCCTAACCCAAACTCTAATCGTAACCCTAACCCTAACCCAAACCCTAACCCTAACCCAAACCCTAACTCTAACCTTAACCCTAATCCTAAGCCTAACCCTAACCCTAACCCTAACACAAACCCAAACCTTAACCCTAACCCTAACCCTAAACCAAACCCTAACCCTAAACCTAACCCTAACTGAAACCCTAACCCTAACCCTAACCCAAACCCTAACCCTAAATCTAATCCTAATCATAATCATAACACTAACCCTAACCCAAAAACTAACCCTAACAATAACCCAAACCCTAACCCTAAACCGAACCCTAACCCTAACCCAAACCCTAACACTAACACTAACACTAACCCTAACACTAACCCAAACCCTAACCCTAAACCTAAACCAAACCAAAACCCTAACCCTAACTCTAAACCTAACCCTAACCCTAATCCTAACCCTAACCCTAACCCTAATCCTAACACTAACCCTAACCCTAACACAAACCCAACCCGTAACCCTAACCCTAACCCTAACCCTAACCCTAACCCTAACCCAAACCCTAACACTAACACTAACACTAACCCTAACACTAACCCAAACCCTAACCCTAACCCTAAACCAAACCAAAACCCTAACCCTTACTCTAATCCTAACCCTAACCCTAACCATAACCGTAACCCTAACCCTAACCCTAACTCAAACCCTAACCCTAAACCTAACCCTAACCCTTATCCTAACCCTAAACCTAACACAAAAAATAACACTAACCCTAAAACAAACCCTAACCCTAACCCTAAACCTAACCCAAACCCTAACCCTTACCCAAACCTTAAACCTAAATCTAACCCTAACCCTAACCCTAATCCTTACCCTAACCCTAACCCTAACCCTAACCCTAATCCTAACCCTAACCCTAACCCAAAAGCTAACACTAACGATAACCCAAACCCTAACCCTAACCCTAACCATAACCCTAACCCTAACCCTATCTCAAATACTAACCCTAACCCTAACCCAAACCCTAACCCTAAACCTAACCCTAACCCTTATCCTAACCCTAAACCTAACCCAAAAAATAACACTAACCCTAAACCAAACCCTAACCCTAACCCTAACCCTAACCCTAACCCAAACCCTAACCCTTACCCAAACCCTAAACCTAAACCTAACCCTAACCCTAATCCTAATCCTAACCCTAACCCAAAAACTAACCCTAACTCGAACCCTAACCCAAACCCTAATCCTAACCCTAACCCTTACCCAAACCCTAACCCTAACCCTATTCCTAACCCTAACCCTAAACCTAACCTTAACCCAAACCCTAACCCTAACCCTAACTCAAACTCTAACCCTAACTCGAACCATAACACTACAACAAACACTAACCCAAACCCTAACAATAACCCTAACCTTAACGCTATTCCTAACACTAACCTTAACCCTAACCCTAACCCTAACCCTACCCCTATTCCTAACACTAACCCTAAAACCAAACCCTAACCAATACCCTAAACCTAACCTTCACGCTAACCCTAACCCTAACACAAACCGTAATCCTAACCCTAAACCTAACCAAAAACCTAACCCTAACCCTAACCCTAACCCTAACCCTAACCCTAACCCTAACCCTAACACTAACCCTAACCCTAACACTAACCCAAATCCTAACCCTAACATTAACCCAAACCAAAGCCCTAAATCTAACTCTAATCCTAACCCTAACCCTAATCAAAACCCTAACATTAAACCTAACCCTAACCCTAACACAAAACCTAAACCTAACCCTAATCCTAACCCTAACCCTAACCCTAACCCTAACCCTAATCCTAACCCTAACCCTAACCCAAAAACTAACCCTAACGATAACCCAAACGCTAACTCTAACCCTAACACTAACCCTAACCCAAACACAAACACTAACACTAACACTAACACTAACCCTAACACTAACCCAAAACCTAACCCTAACCTTAACTCTAATCCTAACCCTAACCATAACCCTAACCCTAACCCTAACTCAAACCCTACCCCTAACCCTAACCCAAACCCTAACCCTAAACCTAACCCTAACCCTTATCTTAACCCGAAACTTAACCCAAAATATAACACTAACCCTAAACCAAACCCTAACCCTAACCCTAACCCTAACCCTAACCCTAACCCTAACCCAAACCCTAACCCTTACCCAAACCCTAAACCTAAACCTAACCCTAACCCTAATCCTAACCCTAACCCTAACCCAAAAACTAACCCTAACCCGGACCTTAACCCAAACCCTAATTCTAACCGTTACCCTAACCCAAACCCTAACCATAAACCTATTTCAAACCATAACCCTAAACCTAACCCTAACCCAAACCCTAAACCTAAACCCTAACCCAAACCCTATCCCTAACCCTAACCCTAACCCTAACCCTAACCCTAACCCTAACCCTAACCCTAACCTTAACCCAAACCCTAACCCTAAACCTAACCTTAACACAAACCCTAACCCAAACCCTAACCCTAACCCAAATCCTAACCCTTACCCAAACCCTAAACCTAAACCTAACCCTAACCCTAATCCTAACCCTAACCCTAACCCAAAAACTAACCCTAACTCGAACCCTAACCCAAACCTTAATCCTAACCCTAACCCTAACCCAAACCCTAACCCTAACCCTATTCCTAACCCTAACCCTAAACCTAACCTTAAACCAAACCCTAACCCAAACCTTAACCCTAACCCTAATGCTAACTCAAACTCTAACCCTAATTCGAACCCTAACCCTAACCCAAACACTAACCCAAACCCTAACAATAACCCTAACCCTAACCCTATTCCTAACACTAACCTTAACCTTAACCCTAACCCTAACCCTAACCCTAAACCTAACCAAAAACTAAACCTAACCCAAACCCAAACCCTAACACTAACGCTAACCCTAACACTAACCCAAACCCTAACCCTAACCCTAACCCTAACCCTAACCCTAATCCTAAACCTTACCCTAAACCAAACGCACACCCTAACCCTAACCCTAACCCTAACCCTAACACAAACACTAACCCTAAACCTAACCCTAACTCAAAACCTAACCCTAACCCTAACCCAAACGCTAACCCTAAATCTAACCCTAACCATAATCCTAACACTAACCCAAACCCAAAAACTAACCCTAACAATAACCCAAACCCTAACCCTAACACTAACCCTAAACCAAACCCTAACACTAACACTAACACTAACCCTAACACTAACCCAAACCCTAACCCTAACCCTAAACCAAATCAAAACCCTAACCCTAACTCTAATCCTAACCCTAACTCTAATCCTAACCCTAACCCTAACCCTAACCCTAACCCTAATTCAAACCCTAACCCTAAACCTAACCCTAACCCTTATCCTAACCCTAAACCTACCACAAAAAATAACACTAACCCTAAACCAAACCCTAACCCTAACCCTAACCCTAAACCTAACCCAAACCCTAACCCTTACCCACACCCTAAACCTAAACCTATCCCTAACCCTAACCCTAATTCTAACTCTAACCCTAACCCTTACCCCTACCCTAACTCTCACCCTTTCCCTAACCCTAACCCCATCCCTAACCCCAACCCTAACCCTAACCCTTATCCTAACCCTAAACCTAACCCAAAATATAACACTAACCCTAAACCAAACCCTAACCCTAACCCTAACCCTAAACCTAAACCTAACCCTAACCCTAATCCTAACCCTAACCCTAACCCAAAAACTAACCCTAACCCGAACCTTAACCCAAACGCTAATCCTAAACCTAACCCTACCCCAAACTCTAACCATAACCCTACTCCTAACCATAACCCTAAACCTAACCTTAACCCAAACCCTAACCCAAACCTTAACCCTAAACCCTAACCCAAACCCTATCCCTAACCCTAACCCTAACCCTAACCCTAACCCTAACCCTAAATCTAACCCTAACCCTAACCCTAATCCTAACCCTAACGCTAACCCAAAAACTAACACTAACAATAACCCAAACCCTAAACCTAACTCTAACCCTAACCCTAATCCAAACCCTAACACTAACACTAACACTAAACATAACACTAACCCAAACCCTAAACCTAACCCTAAACCAAACCAAAACCCTAACCCTAACTCTAATCCTAACCCTCACCCTAAACCTATTCCTAACCCTAACCGTAACTCTAACCCTAACGCTAACCCTATTCCTAATCCTAACCCTAACCCTAACCTTAACCCAAACCCTAACCCTAAACCTAACCCTAACCCAAACCCTAATCAAACCCTAACTCTAACCCTAACCCTAACCCTAACCCTAAACCTAACCCTAACCCTTATCCTAACCCTAAACCTAACACAAAAAATAACACTAACCCTAAACCAAACCCTAACCCTAACCCTAACCCTAAACCTAACCCAAACCCTAACCCTTACCCAAACCCTAAACCTAAACCTAACCCTAACCCTAACCCTAATCCTAACCCTAACCCTATCCCTAACCCTAACCCTAACTCAAACCCTAACCCTAACCCTAACCCAAACCCTAACCCTAACCAATACCCTAAACATAACCTTCACGCTAACCCTAACCCTAAACCAAACCCTAACCCTAACCCTAAACCTAACCAAAAACCTAAACCTAACCCTAACCCTAACCCAAACCCTAACCCTAACACTATCCCTAACCCTAACACTAACCCAAAATCTAACCCTAACCCTAACTCAGACCCTTACCATAACCCTAATTCTAACCCCAACCCAAAGCCTAAAACTAACCCTAACCCAAACTCTAACCCTAACTCGAACCCTAACCCTAACCCAAACACTAAGCCAAACCCTAACAATAACCCTAACGCTAACCATATTTCTAACACTAACCTTAACCCTAACCCTAACCCTAACCCTATTCCTAACACTAACCCTAAACCATAACCCTAACCAATCCCCTAAACATAACCTTCACGCTAACCCTAACCCTAACCCAAAACCTAACCCTAAGCCTAAACCTAACCAAAAACCTAAACCTAACCTTAACCCTAACCCTAACCCACACCCAAACCCTAACACTAACCATAACCCTAACCCAAATCCTAACCCTAACATTAACCCAAACCAAAACCCTAAATCTAACTCTAATCCTAACCCGAACCCTAATCAAAACCCTAACATTAAACCTAACCCTAACCCTAAGCCAAAACCTAAACCTAACCCTAATCCTAACCCTAACCCTAACCCTAAACCTAAACCTAACCCTAACCCTTACCTAAACCCTAAACCTAAACCTAACCCTAACCCTAATAAAAACCCTAAACCTAACCCAAAAACTAACCCTAACTCGAACCCTAAACCAAACCCTAATCCTAACCCTAACCCTAACCCTAACCCAAACCCTAACCCTAACCCTATTCCTAACTCTAACCCTAAACCTAAACTTAACCCAAACCCTAACCCAAACCCTAACCCTAACCCTAACCCTAACTCAAACTCTAACCCTAATTCGAACCCTAACCCTAACCCAAACACTAACCCAAACCCTAACAATAACCCTAACCCTAACCCTATTCCTAACACTAACCTTAACCCTAACCCTAACCCTAACCCTAACCCTAAACCTAACCAAAAACCTAAACCTAACCCAAACCCAAACCCTAACAATAACGCTAACCCTAACACTAACCCAAACCCTAACCCTAACCCTATTCCTAATCCTAACCCTAAACCTAACCTTAACCCAAACCCTAACCCAAACCCTAACCCTAAACTTAACCCTAACTCAAACTCTAACCGTAATTAGAACACTAACCCTAACCCAAACACTAACCCAAACCCTAACAATAACGCTAAAGCTAACCCTATTCCTAACACTAACCCTGACCCTAACCCTAACTCTAAACCTATTCCTAACCCTAACCCTAAACCCTAACCCTAACCAATACCCTAAACATAACCTTCACGCTAACCCTAACCCTAAACCAAACCCTAACCCTAACCCTAAACCTAACCAAAAACCTAAACCTAACCCTAACCCTAACCCTAAACCAAACCCTAACCCTAACACTAACCCTAACCCTAACACTAACCCAAATCCTAACCCTAACATTAACCCAAACCAAAACCCTAAACCTAACTCGAATCCTAACCCTAACCCTAATCAAAACCCTAACATTAAACCTAACCCTAACCCTAACCCAAAACCTAAACCTAACCCTAATCCTAACACTAGACCTAACCCTAATCCTAACCCTTACTCTAACCCTAATAGAAACACAACCCCTAACCCTAACCCTAACCCTAACCCAAACCCTAACCCTAAACCTAACCCTAACTCAAACCCTAACCCTAACCCTAAACCTAACCCAAACCCTAATCCTAAATCTAACCCTAACCCTAACCCTAACCCTAACCCAAACATTAACACTAACACTAACACTAACCCTAACACTAACCCAAACCCTAACCCTAACCCTAAACCAAACCAAAACCCTAACCCTAACTCTAAACCTAACCCTAACCCTAACCCTATTCCTAACCCTAACCCTAACCCTAACCCTAATCTTAAACCTAATTTTAACCCAAACCCTAACCCGAACCCTAAAACTAACGCTAACCCTATCCCTAACCTTAAACCTAACCCAAACCCAAACCCTAAACTTAACCCTAATTGTAAACCTAACCCAAAACCTAACCCTAACCCAAACACTAACCTTAACACTAAGCCTAACCCTAACACTATCACTAACCCTAACCCTAACCCTAATCATAACCGAAACCCAAACCCTCACCCTAACCCTAAACTTAACCCTAATGCTAACCCTAATCCTAACTCAAACTCAAACCCTAAACCTAACACTAACCCTAACCCAAACCCTAACCCTAACCCTAACCCTAACTCAAACCCTAACCATAACCCTAATTCTAACCCGAACCCAAAACCTAAAACTAACCCTAACACAAACTCTAACCCTAACTCGAACCCTAACCCTAACCCAAACACTAAGCCAAACCCTAACAATAACCCTAACGCTAACCATATTTCTAACACTAACCTTAACGCTAACCCTAACCCTAACCCTATTCCTAACACTAACACTAAACCATAACCCTAACCAATACCCTACACATAACCTTCACGCTAACCCTAACCCTAACCCACACCCAAACCCTAACACTAACCATAACCCTAACCCAAATCCTAACCCTAACATTAACCCAAACCAAAACCCTAAATCTAACTCTAATCCTAACCCGAACCCTAATCAAAACCCTAACATTAAACCTAACCCTAACCCTAAGCCAAAACCTTAACCTAACCCTAATCCTAACCCTAACCCTAACCCTAACCCTAAACCTAACCCTAACCCTTACCCAAACCCTAAACCTAAACCTAACCCTAACCCTAATCCAAACCCTAACCCTAACCCAAAAACTAACCCTAACTCGAACCCTAAACCAAACCCTAATCCTAACCCTAACCCTAACCCTAACCCAAACCCTAACCCTAACCCTATTCCTAGCCCCAACCCTAAACGTAAACTTAACCCAAACCCTAACCCAAACCCTAACCCTAACCCTAACCATAATTCAAACTCTAACCCTAATTCGAACCCTAACCCTAACCCAAACACTAACCCAAACCCTAACAATAACCCTAACCCTAACCCTATTCCTAACACTAACCTTAACCCTAACCCTAACCCTAACCCTAACCCTAAACCTAACCAAAAACCTAAACCTAACCCAAACCCAAACCCTAACACTAACGCTAACCCTAACACTAACCCAAACCCTAACCCTAACATTAACCCAAACCAGAACCTAAATCTTACTCTAATCCTAACCCTAACCCTAATCAAAAGCCTAACATTAAACCTAACCCTAACCCTAACCCAAAACCTAAACCTAACCCTAATCCTAACCCTAACCCTAACCCTAACCCTAACCCTAACCCTAATCCTAACCCTAATGCTAACCCAAAAACTAACCCTAACGATAACCGAAACCCTAACCCTAACCCTAACCCTAACCCAAACACTAACACTAACACTAACACTAACCCTAACACTAACCCAAACCCTAACCGTAACCCTAACTCTAATCCTAACCCTAAACCTAACGCTAACCCTAACCCTAACCCTAACTCTAATCCTAACCCCTAACCCTAACGCTAACCCTAACCCTAACCCTAACCCTAATCCCTAACCCTAACCCTAACCCTAACCCAAACACTAACCCTAAACCTAACCCTAACTCAAAACCTAACCCTAACCCTAACCCAAACGCTAACCCCTAAATCTAACCCTAACCATAATCCTAACACTAACCCAAACCCAAAAAACTAACCCTAACAATAACCCAAACCCTAACCCTAACACTAACCCTAACCCAAACCCTAACACTAACACTAAAACTAACCCTAACACTAACCCAAACCCTAACCCTAACCCTAAACCAAACCAAAACCCTAACCCTAACTCTAATCCTAACCCTCACCCTAAACCTATTCCTAACCCTAACCGTAACATTAACCCTAACGCTAACCCTATTCCTAACCCTAACCCTAACCCTAACCTTAACCCAAACCCTAACCCGAAACCTAACCCTAACCCAAACCCTAATCGAACCCTAACTCTAACCCAAACCCTAACCCTAACACTAACCCTAACCCTAATCCTAAACCTAACCCTAACCCTAATCCTAAACCTAACTCTAACCCTAACCCAAACCCTAACTCTAACCCTAACCCTAATCCTAACCCTAACCCTAACCCTAACACAAACCCAAACCTTAACCCTAACCCTAACCCTAACCCAAACCCTAACCCTAAACCTAACCCTAACTCAAACCCTAACCCTAACCCTAACCCAAACCCTAACCCTAAATCTAACCCTAACCATAATCATAACACTAACCCTAACCCAAAAACTAACCCTAACAATAACCCAAACCCTAACCCTAAACCTAACCCTAACCCAAACCCTAATCAAACCCTAACTCTAACCCTAACCCTAAATCTAACCCTAACCATAATCATAACACTAACCCTAACCCTAACACTAACACTAACACTAACCCTAACACTAACCCAACCCCTAACCCTAACCCTAAACCAAACCAAAACCCTAACCCTAACTCTAAACCTAACCCTAACCCTAACCCTAACCCTAACCCTAACCCTAACTCAAAACCTAACCCTAAACATAACCCTAACCCTTATCCTAACTCTAAACCTAACACAAAAATAACACTAACCCTAAACCAAACCCTAACCCTAACCCTAACCCTAAACCTAACCCAAACCCTAACCCTTACCCACACGCTAAAACTAAACCTAACCCTAACCCTAACCCTAACCCTAATCCTAACCCTAACCCTAACCCTAACCCTAACCCTAACTCAAACCCTAACCCTAACCCTAACCCAAACCCTAACGCTAACCCTAACCCTAACCCTTACTTCCTCAACCCCTAAACCTAACCCCAAATAAAACACTAACCCTAAACCAAACCCTAACCCTAACCCTAACCCTAACCCTAACCCAAACCCTAACCCTTACCCAAACCCTAAACCTAACCCTACCCCACCTAACCCTAAACCTAACCCTAACCTAAACCCTAAACCTAACCCTAACCCTAACCCAAAAACTAACCCTAATTCGAATCCTACCCCAAACCCTAACCCTAACCCTAACTCAAACAATAACCCTAACCCTAAACCAAACTCTAACCGTAAACCTAACCCTAACCCTTATCCTAACCCTAAACCTAACCCAAAAAATAACACTAACCCTAAACCAAACCCTAACCGTAACCCTAACCCTAACCCATACCCAAACACTCAACCTAAACCTAACCCTAATCTAATCCTAACCCTAACCCTAACCCAAAAAACTAACACTAACTCGAACCCTAACCCAAACTCTAATCGTAACCCTAACCCTAACCCAAACCCTAACCCTATTCCTAATCCTAACCCTAAACCTAACCTTAACCCAAACCCTAACCCAAACCCTAACACTAAACTTAACCCTAACTCAAACTCTAATCCTAATTCGAACCCTAACCCTAACCCAAACACTAACCCAAACCCTAACAATAACCCTAAACCTAACCCTATTACTAACACTAACCCTGACCCTAACCCTAACTCTAAACCTATTCCTAACCCGAACACTAAACCCTAACCCTAACCAATACCCTAAACATAACCTTCAGGCTAACCCTAACCCTAAACCAAACCCTAACCCTAACCCTAAACCTAACCAAAAACCTAAACCTAACCCTAACCGTAACCCTAACCCAAACCCTAACCCTAACACTAACCCTAACCCTAACACTAACCCAAATCCTAACCCTAACATTAACCCAAACCAAAACCCTAAACCTAACTCTAATCCTAACCCTAACCCTAATCAAAACCCTAACATTATACCTAACCCTAACCCTAACCCAAAACCTAAACCTAACCCTAATCCTAACCCTAAACCTAACCCTAATCCTATCCCTTACTCTAACCCTAACACAAACACAACCCCTAACCCTAAACCTAACCCTAATCCAATCCCTAACCCTAAACCTAACCCTAACTCAAACCCTAACCCAAACCCTAACCCTAACCCAAACCCTAACCCTAAATCTAACCCTAACCCTAACCCTAACCCAAACATTAACACTAACACTAACACTAACCCTAACACTAACCCAAACCCTAACCCTAACCCTAAACCAAACCAAAACCCTAACCCTAACTCTAATCCTAACGCTAACCCTAACCCTATTCCTAACCCTAACCCTAACCTTAACCCTAATCTTAAAGCTAATTTTAACCCAAACCCTAACCCAAACCCTAACCCTAAACCCTAACCCCAAACCCTATCCCTAACCTAACCCCTAACCCTAACCCTAACCCTAAATCTAACCCTAACCCTAATCCTAACCCTAACGCTAACCCAAAAACTAACCCTAACAATAACCCAAACCCTAAACCTAACCCTAACCCTAACCTTATCCAAACCCTAACACTAACACTAACACTAACCATAACACTAACCCAAACCCTAAACCTAACTCTAAACCAAACCAAAACCCTAACCCTAACTCTAATCCTAACCCTCACCCTAAACCTATTCCTAACCCTAACCGTAACATTAACCCTAACGCTAACCCTATTCCTAACCCTAACCCTAACCCCTAACCTTAACCCAAACCCTAACCCTAAACCTAACCCTAACCCAAACCCTAATGGAACCCTAACTCTAACCCAAACCCTAACCCTAACACTAACGCTAACCCTAATCCAAAACCTAACCCTAACCCTAATCCTAACCCTAACCCTAACCCTAACACAAACCCAAACCTTAACCCTAACCCTAACCCTAACCCTAACCCAAACCCTAACCCTAAACCTAACCCTAACTCAAACCCTAACCCTAACCCTAACCCAAACCCTAACCCTAAATCTAACCCTAACCATAATCATAACACTAACCCTAACCCAAAAACTAACCCTAACAATAACCCAAACCCTAACCCTAAACCTAACCCTAACCCTAACGCAAACCCTAACACTAACACTAACACTAACCCTAACACTAACCCAAACCCTAACCCTAACCCTAAACCAAACCAAAACCCTAACCCTAACTCTAAACCTAACCCTAACCCTAACCCTAACCCTAACTCTAACCCTAACTCAAAACCTAACCCTAAACCTAACCCTAACCCTTATCCTAACCCTAAACCTAACACAAAAAATAACACTAACCCTAAACCAAACCCTAACCCTAACCCTAACCCTAAACCTAACCCAAACCCTAACCCTTACCCAAACCCTAAACCTAAACCTAACCATAACCCTAACCCTAATCCTAACCCTAACCCTAACCCTAACCCTAACCCTAACCCTAACCCTAACCCTAACTCAAACCCTAACCCTAACCGTAACCCAAACCCTAACGCTAAACCTAACCCTAAACCCTTATCCTAACCCTAAACCTAACCCCAAATAAAACACTAACCCTAACACCAAACCCTAACCCTAACCCTAACCCCTAACCCTAACCCCAAACCCTAACCCCTAACCCAAACCCTAACCTAACCCTAACCCAACCTAACCCTAAACCTAACCCTAACCCTAACCCTAAAACCTAACCCTAACCCAAACCAAACTACCTAACTCCTACCCCAAACCCTACCCTAACCCTAACTCAAACAATAAACCTAACCCTAAACCAAACCCTAACCCTAAATCTAACCCTAACCCTTATCCTAACCCTAAACCTAACCCAAAAAAATAAAACTAACCCTAAACCAAACCCTAACCGTAACCCTAACCCTAACCCATACCAAACACTCAACCTAAACCTAACCCTAATCTAATCCTAACCCTAACCCTAACACAAAAACTAACCCTAACTCGAACCCTAACCCAAACTCTAATCGTAACCCTAACCCTAACCCAAACCCTAACCCTAACCCAAACCCTAACTCTAACTCTAACCCTAATCCTAACCCTAACACTAACCCTAACCCTAACACAAACCCAAACCTTAACCCTAACCCTAACCCTAACCCAAACCCTAACCCTAAACCTAACCCTAACTGAAACCCTAACCCTAACCCTAACCCAAACCCTAACCCTAAATCTAATCCTAACCATAATCATAACACTAACCCTAACCCAAAAACTAACCCTAACAATAACCCAAACCCTAACCCTAAACCGAACCCTAACCCTAACCCAAACCCTAACACTAACAATAACACTAACCCCTAACACTAACCCAAACCCTAACCCTAAACCTAAACCAAACCAAAACCCTAACCCCTAACTCTAAACCTAACCCTAACCCTAATCCTAACCCTAACCCTAACCCTAATCCTAACACTAACCCTAACCCTAACACAAACCCAACCCGTAACCCTAACCCTAACCCTACCCCTAACCCTAACCCTAACCCAAACCCTAACACTAACACTAACACTAACCCTACACTAACCCAAACCCTAACCCTAACCCTAAACCAAACCAAAACCCTAACCCTGACTCTAATCCTAACCCTAACCCTAACCATAACCGTAACCCTAACCCTAACCCTAACTCAAACCCTAACCCTAAACCTAACCCTAACCCTTATCCTAACCCTAAACCTAACACAAAAAATAACACTAACCCTAAAACAAACCCTAACCCTAACCCTAAACCTAACCCAAACCCTAACACTTACCCAAACCTTAAACCTAAATCTAACCCTAAC
Organism: Eospalax fontanierii; assembly: GCA_035773235.1. Taxonomy (NCBI): domain Eukaryota; kingdom Metazoa; phylum Chordata; class Mammalia; order Rodentia; family Spalacidae; genus Eospalax; species Eospalax fontanierii. Next base: position 7,720,502 of record JAJHUQ010000035.1, on the reverse strand, counting down.
CCTAACCCTAATCCTTACCCTAACCCTAACCCTAACCCTAACCCTAACCCTAATCCTAACCCTAACCCTAACCCAAAAGCTAACACTAACGATACCCCAAACCCTAACCCTAACCCTAACCATAACCCTACCCCTAACCCTATCTCAAATACTAACCCTAACCCTAACCCAAACCCTAACCCTAAACCTAACCCTAACCCTTATCCTAACCCTAAACCTAACCCAAAAAATAACACTAACCCTAAACCAAACCCTAACCCTAACCCTAACCCTAACCCTAACCCAAACCCTAACCCTTACCCAAACCCTAAACCTAAACCTAACCCTAACCCTAATCCTAGTCCTAACCCTACCCCAAGAGCTAACCCTAACTCGTACCCTAACCCAAACCCTTATCCTAACCCTAACGCTTACCCAAACCCTAACCCTATCCCTATTCCTAACCCTAACCCTAAACCTAACCTTAACCCAAACCCTAACCCTAACCCTAACTCAAACTCTAACCCTAACTCGAACCATAACACTAACCCAAACACTAACCCAAACCCTAACAATAACCCTAACCTTAACGCTATTCCTAACACTAACCTTAACCCTAACCCTAACCCTAACCCTACCCCCTATTCCTAACACTAACCCTAAAACCAAACCCTAACCAATACCCTAAACCTAACCTTCACGCTAACCCTAACCCTAACACAAACCGTAATCCTAACCCTAAACCTAACCAAAAACCTAACCCTAACCCTAACCCTAACCCTAACCCTATCCCTAACCCTAACCCTAACCCTAACACTAACCCTAACCCTAACACTAACCCAAATCCTAACCCTAACATTAACCCAAACCAAAGCCCTAAATCTAACTCTAACCCTAACCCTAACACTAACACAAACCCAAACCTTAACCCTAACCCTAACCCTAACCCAAACCCTAACCCTAAACCTAACCCTAACTCAAACCCTAACCCTAACCCTAACCCAAACCCTAACCCTAAATCTAACCCTAACCATAATCATAACACTAACCCTAACCCAAACCCTAACACTAACACTAACACTAACACTAACCCTAACACTAACCCTAACCCAAACACAAACACTAACACTAACACTAACACTAACCCTAACACTAACCCAAACCCTAACCCTAAACTTAACTCTAATCCTAACCCTAACCATAACCCTAACCCTAACCCTAACTCAAACCCTACCCCTAACCCTAACCCAAACCCTAACCCTAAACCTAACCCTAACCCTTATCCTAACCCGAAACTTAACCCAAAATATAACACTAACCCTAACAACCAAACCCTAACCCCTAACCCTAACCCTAACCCTAACCCTAACCCAAACCCTAACCCTTACCCAAACCCTAAACCTAAACCTAACCCTAACCCTAATCCTAACCCTAACCCTAACCCAAAAACTAACCCTAACCCGAACCTTAACCCAAACCCTAATTCTAACCGTTACCCTAACCCAAACCCTAACCATAAACCTATTTCAAACCATAACCCTAAACCTAACCCTAACCCAAACCCTAAACCTAAACCCTAACCCAAACCCTATCCCTAACCCTAACCCTAACCCTAACCCTAACCCTAACCCTAACCCTAACCCTAACCCTAACCTTAACCCAAACCCTAACCCTAAACCTAACCTTAACACAAACCCTAACCCAAACCCTAACCCTAACCCAAATCCTAACCCTTACCCAAACCCTAAACCTAAACCTAACCCTAACCCTAATCCTAACCCTAACCCTAACCCAAAAACTAACCCTAACTCGAACCCTAACCCAAACCTTAATCCTAACCCTAACCCTAACCCAAACCCTAACCCTAACCCTATTCCTAACCCTAACCCTAAACCTAACCTTAAACCAAACCCTAACCCAAACCTTAACCCTAACCCTAATGCTAACTCAAACTCTAACCCTAATTCGAACCCTAACCCTAACCCAAACACTAACCCAAACCCTAACAATAACCCTAACCCTAACCCTATTCCTAACACTAACCTTAACCCTAACCCTAACCCTAACCCTAACCCTAAACCTAACCAAAAACCTAAACCTAACCCAAACCCAAACCCTAACACTAACGCTAACCCTAACACTAACCCAAACCCTAACCCTAACATTAACCCAAACCAGAACCTAAATCTTACTCTAATCCTAACCCTAACCCTAATCAAAAGCCTAACATTAAACCTAACCCTAACCCTAACCCAAAACCTAAACCTAACCCTAATCCTAACCCTAACCCTAACCCTAACCCTAACCCTAACCCTAATCCTAACCCTAATGCTAACCCAAAAACTAACCCTAACGATAACCGAAACCCTAACCCTAACCCTAACCCTAACCCAAACACTAACACTAACACTAACACTAACCCTAACACTAACCCAAACCCTAACCGTAACCCTAACTCTAATCCTAACCCTAAACCTAACGCTAACCCTAACCCTAACCCTAACTCTAATCCTAACCCTAACCCTAACGCTAACCCTAACCCAACCCTAACCCTAATCCTAACCCTAACCCTAACCCTAACACAAACACTAACCCTAAACCTAACCCTAACTCAAAACCAACCCTAACCCTAACCACCCAAACGCTAACCCTAAATCTAACCCTAACCATAATCCTAACACTAACCCAAACCCAAAAACTAACCCTAACAATAACCCAAACCCTAACCCTAACACTAACCCTAACCCAAACCCTAACACTAACACTAACACTAACCCTAACACTAAGCCAAACCCTAATCCTAACCCTAAACCAAACCAAAACCCTAACCCTAACTCTAATCCTAACCCTCACCCTAAACCTATTCCTAACCGTAACCGTAACATTAACGCTAACGCTAACCCTATTCCTAACCCTAACCCTAACCTACCTAACCCAAACCCTAACCCAAACCCTAACCCTAACCCCCAAACCCTAATCGACCCCTAACTCTAACCCAAACCCCTAACCCTAACACTAACCCTAACCCCTAATCCTAAACCTAACCCTAACCCTAATCCTAAACCTAACCTAAACCTAACCCTAACCCAAACCAAACCCTAACCCTAACCAACCAACCCTAACCCAACCCTACCCTAACCAAACCCAAACCCTAACCCTAACCCTAACCCTAACCCTAACCCTAACCCTAACCACCCTAACCAAACCCTAACCCTAACCCTAACCCCAAACCCCTAACCCTAAATCTAACCCTAACCCATAATCATAAACACTAACCCCTAACCCAAAAACTAACCCTAACAATAACCCAAACCCTAACCCTAAACCTAACCCTAACCCAAACCCTAATCAAACCCTAACTCTAACCCTAACCCTAAATCTAACCCTAACCATAATCATAACACTAACCCCTAACCCTAACACTAACAACACTAACCCTAACACTAACCCAACCCCTAACCCTAACCCTAAACCAAACCAAAACCCTAACCCTAACTCTAAACCTAACCCTAACCCTAACCCTAACCCTAACCCTAACTCAAAACCTAACCCTAAACCTAACCCTAACCCTTATCCTAACCCTAAACCTAACACAAAAATAACACTAACCCTAAACCAAACCCCTAACCCTAACCCTAACCCTAAACCTAACCCAAACCCTAACCCTTACCCAAACCCTAAACCTAAACCTAACCCTAACCCTAACCCTAACCCTAATCCTAACCCTAACCCTAACCCTAACCCTAACCCTAACTCAAACCCTAACCCTAACCCTAACCCAAACCCTAACGCTAACCCTAACCCTAACCCTTATCCTAACCCTAAACCTAACCCCAAATAAAACACTAACCCTAAACCCAAACCCTAACCCTAACCCTAACCCCTAACCCTAACCCAAACCCTAACCCTTACCCAAAGCCTAAACCTAACCCTACCCCAAACCCTAACCCTAAACCTAACCCTAACCGCAACCCTAAACCTAACCCTAACCCTCACCCAAAAACTAAACCTAATTCGGATCCTACCCCAAACCCTAACCCTAACCGTAACTCAAAGAATAACCCTAACCCTAAACCAAACTCTAGCCGTAAACCTAACCCTAACCCTTATCCTAACCCTAAACCTAAACCAAAAAATAACACTAACCCTAAACCAAACCCTAACCGTAACCCTAACCCTAACACATACCCAAACACTCAACCTAAACCTAACCCTAATCTAATCCTAACCCTAACCCTAACCCAAAAACTAACACTAACTCGAACCCTAACCCAAACTCTAATCGTAACCCTAACCCTAACCCAAACCCTAACCCTATTCCTAATCCTAACCCTAAACCTAACCTTAACCCAAACCCTAACCCAAACCCTAACACTAAACTTAACCCTAACTCAAACTCTAATCCTAATTCGAACCCTAACCCTAACCCAAACACTAACCCAAACCCTAACAATAACCCTAAACCTAACCCTATTCCTAACACTAACCCTGACCCTAACCCTAACTCTAAACCTATTCCTAACCCGAACACTAAACCCTAACCCTAACCAATACCCTAAACATAACCTTCAGGCTAACCCTAACCCTAAACCAAACCCTAACCCTAACCCTAAACCTAACCAAAAACCTAAACCTAACCCTAACCGTAACCCTAACCCAAACCCTAACCCTAACACTAACCCTAACCCTAACACTAACCCAAATCCTAACCCTAACATTAACCCAAACCAAAACCCTAAACCTAACTCTAATCCTAACCCTAACCCTAATCAAAACCCTAACATTATACCTAACCCTAACCCTAACCCAAAACCTAAACCTAACCCTAATCCTAACCCTAAACCTAACCCTAATCCTATCCCTTACTCTAACCCTAACACAAACACAACCCCTAACCCTAAACCTAACCCTAATCCAATCCCTAACCCTAAACCTAACCCTAACTCAAACCCTAACCCTAATCCTAACCCGAACCCAAACCCTAACCCTAACTCTAACCCTAACCCAAACCCTAACCCAAACATTAACACTAACACTAACACTAACCCTAACACTAACCCAAACCCTAACCCTAACCCTAAACCAAACCAAAACCCTAACCCTAACTCTAATCCTAACGCTAACCCTAACCCTATTCCTAACCCTAACCCTAACCTTAATCCTAATCTTAAACCTAATTTTAACTCAAACCCTAACCCAAACCCTAACCCTAAACCCTAACCCACACCCTATCCCTAACCCTAACCCTAACCCTAACCCTAACCCTAAATCTAACCCTAACCCTAATCCTAACCCTAACGCTAACCCAAAAACTAACCCTAACAATAACCCAAACCCTAAACCTAACCCTAACCCTAACCTTATCCAAACCCTAACACTAACACTAACACTAACCATAACACTAACCCAAACCCTAAACCTAACTCTAAACCAAACCAAAACCCTAACCCTAACTCTAATCCTAACCCTCACCCTAAACCTATTCCTAACCCTAACCGTAACATTAACCCTAACGCTAACCCTATTCCTAACCCTAACCCTAACCCTAACCTTAACCCAAACCCTAACCCTAAACCTAACCCTAACCCAAACCCTAATGGAACCCTAACTCTAACCCAAACCCTAACCCTAACACTAACGCTAACCCTAATCCTAAACCTAACCCTAACCCTAATCCTAACCCTAACCCTAACCCTAACACAAACCCAAACCTTAACCCTAACCCTAACCCTAACCCAAACCCTAACCCTAAACCTCACCCTAACTCAAACCCTAACCCTAACCCTAAACCAAACCCTAACCCTAAATCTAACCCTAACCATAATCATAACACTAACCCTAACCCAAAAACTAACCCTAACAATAACCCAAACCCTAACCCTAAACCTAACCCTAACCCTAACGCAAACCCTAACACTAACACTAACACTAACCCTAACACTAACCCAAACCCTAACCCTAACCCTAAACCAAACCAAAACCCTAACCCTAACTCTAAACCTAACCCTAACCCTAACCCTAACCCTAACTCTAACCCTAACTCAAAACCTAACCCTAAACCTAACCCTAACCCTTATCCTAACCCTAAACCTAACACAAAAAATAACACTAACCCTAAACCAAACCCTAACCCTAACCCTAACCCTAAACCTAACCCAAACCCTAACCCTTACCCAAACCCTAAACCTAAACCTAACCATAACCCTAACCCTAATCCTAACCCTAACCCTAACCCTAACCCTAACCCTAACCCTAACCCTAACTCAAACCCTAACCCTAACCGTAACCCAAACCCTAACGCTAACCCTAACCCTAACCCTTATCCTAACCCTAAACCTAACCCCAAATAAAACACTAACCCTAAACCAAACCCTAACCCTAACCCTAACCCTAACCCTAACCCAAACCCTAACCCTTACCCAAACCCTAAACCTAACCCTAACCCAAACCCTAACCCTAAACCTAACCCTAACCTTAAACCTAACCCTAACCTAAACCCTAAACCTAACCCTAACCCTAACCCAAAAACTAACCCTAACTCGAATCCTACCCCAAACCCTAACCCTAACCCTAACTCAAACAATAAACCTAACCCTAAACCAAACCCTAACCCTAAATCTAACCCTAACCCTTATCCTAACCCTAAACCTAACCCAAAAAATAAAACTAACCCTAAACCAAACCCTAACCGTAACCCTAACCCTAAGCCATACCAAACACTCAACCTAAACCTAACCCTAATCTAATCCTAACCCTAACCCTAACACAAAAACTAACCCTAACTCGAACCCTAACCCAAACTCTAATCGTAACCCTAACCCTAACCCAAACCCTAACCCTAACCCAAACCCTAACTCTAACTCTAACCCTAATCCTAACCCTAACACTAACCCTAACCCTAACACAAACCCAAACCTTAACCCTAACCCTAACCCTAACCCAAACCCTAACCCTAAACCTAACCCTAACTGAAACCCTAACCCTAACCCTAACCCAAACCCTAACCCTAAATCTAATCCTAACCATAATCATAACACTAACCCTAACCCAAAAACTAACCCTAACAATAACCCAAACCCTAACCCTAAACCGAACCCTAACCCTAACCCAAACCCTAACACTAACACTAACACTAACCCTAACACTAACCCAAACCCTAACCCTAAACCTAAACCAAACCAAAACCCTAACCCTAACTCTAAACCTAACCCTAACCCTAATCCTAACCCTAACCCTAACCCTAATCCTAACACTAACCCTAACCCTAACACAAACCCAACCCGTAACCCTAACCCTAACCCTAACCCTAACCCTAACCCTAACCCAAACCCTAACACTAACACTAACACTAACCCTAACACTAACCCAAACCCTAACCCTAACCCTAAACCAAACCAAAACCCTAACCCTTACTCTAATCCTAACCCTAACCCTAACCATAACCGTAACCCTAACCCTAACCCTAACTCAAACCCTAACCCTAAACCTAACCCTAACCCTTATCCTAACCCTAAACCTAACACAAAAAATAACACTAACCCTAAAACAAACCCTAACCCTAACCCTAAACCTAACCCAAACCCTAACACTTACCCAAACCTTAAACCTAAATCTAACCCTAACCCTAACCCTAATCCTTACCCTAACCCTAACCCTAACCCTAACCCTAACCCTAATCCTAACCCTAACCCTAACCCAAAAGCTAACACTAACGATAACCCAAACCCTAACCCTAACCCTAACCATAACCCTAACCCTAACCCTATCTCAAATACTAACCCTAACCCTAACCCAAACCCTAACCCTAAACCTAACCCTAACCCTTATCCTAACCCTAAACCTAACCCAAAAAATAACACTAACCCTAAACCAAACCCTAACCCTAACCCTAACCCTAACCCTAACCCAAACCCTAACCCTTACCCAAACCCTAAACCTAAACCTAACCCTAACCCTAATCCTAATCCTAACCCTAACCCAAAAACTAACCCTAACTCGAACCCTAACCCAAACCCTAATCCTAACCCTAACCCTTACCCAAACCCTAACCCTAACCCTATTCCTAACCCTAACCCTAAACCTAACCTTAACCCAAACCCTAACCCTAACCCTAACTCAAACTCTAACCCTAACTCGAACCATAACACTAACCCAAACACTAACCCAAACCCTAACAATAACCCTAACCTTAACGCTATTCCTAACACTAACCTTAACCCTAACCCTAACCCTAACCCTACCCCTATTCCTAACACTAACCCTAAAACCAAACCCTAACCAATACCCTAAACCTAACCTTCACGCTAACCCTAACCCTAACACAAACCGTAATCCTAACCCTAAACCTAACCAAAAACCTAACCCTAACCCTAACCCTAACCCTAACCCTATCCCTAACCCTAACCCTAACCCTAACACTAACCCTAACCCTAACACTAACCCAAATCCTAACCCTAACATTAACCCAAACCAAAGCCCTAAATCTAACTCTAACCCTAACCCTAACCCTAACACAAACCCAAACCTTAACCCTAACCCTAACCCTAACCCAAACCCTAACCCTAAACCTAACCCTAACTCAAACCCTAACCCTAACCCTAACCCAAACCCTAACCCTAAATCTAACCCTAACCATAATCATAACACTAACCCTAACCCAAAAACTAACCCTAACCCTAACCCTAACCCTAACCCTAACACTAACCCTAACCCAAACACAAACACTAACACTAACACTAACACTAACCCTAACACTAACCCAAACCCTAACCCTAACCTTAACTCTAATCCTAACCCTAACCATAACCCTAACCCTAACCCTAACTCAAACCCTACCCCTAACCCTAACCCAAACCCTAACCCTAAACCTAACCCTAACCCTTATCCTAACCCGAAACTTAACCCAAAATATAACACTAACCCTAAACCAAACCCTAACCCTAACCCTAACCCTAACCCTAACCCTAACCCTAACCCAAACCCTAACCCTTACCCAAACCCTAAACCTAAACCTAACCCTAACCCTAATCCTAACCCTAACCCTAACCCAAAAACTAACCCTAACCCGAACCTTAACCCAAACCCTAATTCTAACCGTTACCCTAACCCAAACCCTAACCATAAACCTATTTCAAACCATAACCCTAAACCTAACCCTAAACCAAACCCTAAACCTAAACCCTAACCCAAACCCTATCCCTAACCCTAACCCTAACCCTAACCCTAACCCTAACCCTAACCCTAACCCTAACCTTAACCCAAACCCTAACCCTAAACCTAACCTTAACACAAACCCTAACCCAAACCCTAACCCTAACCCAAATCCTAACCCTTACCCAAACCCTAAACCTAAACCTAACCCTAACCCTAATCCTAACCCTAACCCTAACCCAAAAACTAACCCTAACTCGAACCCTAACCCAAACCTTAATCCTAACCCTAACCCTAACCCAAACCCTAACCCTAACCCTATTCCTAACCCTAACCCTAAACCTAACCTTAAACCAAACCCTAACCCAAACCTTAACCCTAACCCTAATGCTAACTCAAACTCTAACCCTAACTCGAACCCTAACCCTAACCCAAACACTAAGCCAAACCCTAACAATAACCCTAAACCTAACCATATTTCTAACACTAACCTTAACCCTAACCCTAACCCTAACCCTATTCCTAACACTAACCCTAAACCATAACCCTAACCAATACCCTAAACATAACCTTCACGCTAACCCTAACCCTAACTCAAAACCTAACCCTAAGCCTAAACCTAACTAAAAACCTAAACCTAACCTTAACCCTAACCCTAACCCAGACCCAAACCCTAACACTAACCATAATCCTAACCCAAATCCTAACCCTAACATTAACACAAACCAAAACCCTAAATCTAACTCTAATCCTAACCCTAACCCTAATCAAAACCCTAACATTAAACCTAACCCTAACCCTAAGCCAAAACCTAAACCTAACCCTAATCCTAACCCTAACCATAACCCTAAACCTAACCCTAACCCTTACCCAAACCCTAAACCTAAACCTAACCCTAACCCTAATCCAAACCGTAACCCTAACACAAAAACTAACCCTAACACTATTCCTAACCCTAACCCTAAACCTAACCTTAACCCAAACCCTAACCAAAACCCTAACCCTAACCCTAACCCTAACTCAAACTCTAACCCTAATTCGAACCCTAACCCTAACCCAAACACTAACCCAAACCCTAACAATAACTCTAACCCTAACCCTATTCCTAACACTAACCTTAACCCTAACCCTAACCCTAACCCTAACCCTAAACCTAACCAAAAACCTAAACCTAACCCAAACCCAAACCCTAACACTAACGCTAACCCTAACACTAACCCAAATCCTAACCCTAACATGAACCCAAACCACGCCCTAAATCTAACTCTAATCCTAACCCTAACCCTAATCAAAACCCTAACATTAAACCTAAACCTAACCCTAATCCAAAACCTAAACCTAACCCTAATCCTAACCCTAACCCTAACCCTAACCCTAACCCTAACCTAACCCTAACCCTAAACCTTACCCTAAACCAAACGCACACCCTAACCCTAACCCTAACCCTAACCCTAACACAAACACTAACCCTAAACCTAACCCTAACTCAAAACCTAACCCTAACCCTAACCCAAACGCTAACCCTAAATCTAACCCTAACCATAATCCTAACACTAACCCAAACCCAAAAACTAACCCTAACAATAACCCAAACCCTAACCCTAACACTAACCCTAAACCAAACCCTAACACTAACACTAACACTAACCCTAACACTAACCCAAACCCTAACCCTAACCCTAAACCAAACCAAAACCCTAACCCTAACTCTAATCCTAACCCTAACCCTAACCCTAACCCTAACCCTAACTCAAACCCTAACCCTAAACCTAACCCTAAACCTTATCCTAACCCTAAACCTACCACAAAAAATAACACTAACCCTAAACCAAACCCTAACCCTAACCCTAACCCTAATCCTAACCCAAACCCTAACCCTTACCCACACCCTAAACCTAAACCTAACCCTAACCCTAACCCTAATTCTAACTCTAACCCTAACCCTAACCCTAACCCTAACTCAACCCCTAACCCTAACCCTAACCCAAACCCTAACCCTAACCCTAACCCTAACCCTTATCCTAACCCTAAACCTAACCCAAAATATAACACTAACCCTAAACCAAACCCTAACCCTAACCCTAACCCTAAACCTAAACCTACCCCTAACCCTAATCCTAACCCTAACACTAACCCAAAAACTAACCCTAACCCGAACCTTAACCCAAACGCTATTCCTAAACCTAACCCTAACCCAAACCCTAACCATAACCCTACTCCTAACCATAACCCTAAACCTAACCTTAACCCAAACCCTAACCCAAACCTTAACCCTAAACCCTAACCCAAACCCTATCCCTAACCCTAACCCTAACCCTAACCCTAACCCTAACCCTAAATCTAGCCCTAACCCTAACCCTAATCCTAACCCTAACGCTAACCCAAAAACTAACACTAACAATAACCCAAACCCTAAACCTAACCCTAACCCTAACCCTAATCCAAACCCTAACACTAACACTAACACTAAACATAACACTAACCCAAACCCTAAACCTAACCCTAAACCAAACCAAAACCCTAACCCTAACTCTAATCCTAACCCTCACCCTAAACCTATTCCTAACCCTAACCGTAACTCTAACCCTAACGCTAACCCTATTCCTAATCCTAACCCTAACCCTAACCTTAACCCAAACCCTAACCCTAAACCTAACCCTAACCCAAACCCTAATCAAACCCTAACTCTAACCCTAACCCTAACCCTAACCCTAAACCTAACCCTAACCCTTATCCTAACCCTAAACCTAACACAAAAAATAACACTAACCCTAAACCAAACCCTAACCCTAACCCTAACCCTAAACCTAACCCAAACCCTAACCCTTACCCAAACCCTAAACCTAAACCTAACCCTAACCCTAACCCTAATCCTAACCCTAACCCTATCCCTAACCCTAACCCTAACTCAAACCCTAACCCTAACCCTAACCCAAACCCTAACCCTAACCAATACCCTAAACATAACCTTCACGCTAACCCTAACCCTAAACCAAACCCTAACCCTAACCCTAAACCTAACCAAAAACCTAAACCTAACCCTAACCCTAACCCAAACCCTAACCCTAACACTAACCCTAACCCTAACACTAACCCAAAATCTAACCCTAACCCTAACTCAAACCCTAACCATAACCCTAATTCTAACCCGAACCCAAAACCTAAAACTAACCCTAACACAAACTCTAACCCTAACTCGAACCCTAACCCTAACCCAAACAATAAGCCAAACCCTAACAATAGCCCTAACGCTAACCATATTTCTAACACTCACCTTAACCCTAACCCTAACCCTAACCCTATTCCTAACACTAACCCTAAACCAGAACCCTAACCAATACCCTAAACATAACCTTCACGCTAACCCTAACCCTAACCCAAAACCTAACCCTAAGCCTAAACCTAACCAAAAACCTAAACCTAACCTTAACCCTAACCCTAACCCACACCCAAACCCTAACACTAACCATAACCCTAACCCAAATCCTAACCCTAACATTAACCCAAACCAAAACCCTAAATCTAACTCTAATCCTAACCCGAACCCTAATCAAAACCCTAACATTAAACCTAACCCTAACCCTAAGCCAAAACCTAAACCTAACCCTAATCCTAACCCTAACCCTAACCCTAAACCTAAACCTAACCCTAACCCTTACCTAAACCCTAAACCTAAACCTAACCCTAACCCTAATAAAAACCCTAAACCTAACCCAAAAACTAACCCTAACTCGAACCCTAAACCAAACCCTAATCCTAACCCTAACCCTAACCCTAACCCAAACCCTAACCTAACCCTATTCCTAACTCTAACCCTAAACCTAAACTTAACCCAAACCCTAACCCAAACCCTAACCCTAACCCTAACCCTAACTCAAACTCTAACCCTAATTCGAACCCTAACCCTAACCCAAACACTAACCCAAACCCTAACAATAACCCTAACCCTAACCCTATTCCTAACACTAACCTTAACCCTAACCCTAACCCTAACCCTAACCCTAAACCTAACCAAAAACCTAAACCTAACCCAAACCCAAACCCTAACACTAACGCTAACCCTAACACTAACCCAAACCCTAACCCTAACACTATTCCTAATCCTAACCCTAAACCTAACCTTAACCCAAACCCTAACCCAAACCCTAACCCTAAACTTAACCCTAACTCAAACTCTAACCCTAATTCGAACCCTAACCCTAACCCAAACACTAACCCAAACCCTAACAATAACCCTAAACCTAACCCTATTCCTAACACTAACCCTGACCCTAACCCTAACTCTAAACCTATTCCTAACCCTAACCCTAAACCCTAACCCTAACCAATACCCTAAACATAACCTTCACGCTAACCCTAACCCTAAACCAAACCCTAACCCTAACACTAAACCTAACCAAAAACCTAAACCTAACCCTAACCCTAACCCGAAACCAAACCCTAACCCTAACACTAACCCTAACCCTAACACTAACCCAAATCCTAACCCTAACATTAACCCAAACCAAAACCCTGAACCTAACTCGAATCCTAACCCTAACCCTAATCAAAACCCTAACATTAAACCTAACCCTAACCCTAACCCAAAACCTAAACCTAACCCTAATCCTAACACTAGACCTAAACCTAATCCTAACCCTTACTCTAACCCTAATAGAAACACAACCCCTAACCCTAACCCTAACCCTAACACAAACCCTAACCCTAAACCTAACCCTAACTCAAACCCTAACCCTAACCCTAAACCTAACCCAAACCCTAACCCTAAATCTAACCCTAACCCTAACCCTAACCCTAACCCAAACATTAACACTAACACTAACACTAACCCTAACACTAACCCAAACCCTAACCCTAACCCTAAACCAAACCAAAACCCTAACCCTAACTCTAATCCTAACCCTAACCCTAACCCTATTCCTAACCCGAACCCTAACCCTAACCCTAATCTTAAACCTAATTTTAACCCAAACTCTAACCCGAACCCTAAAACTAACGCTAACCCTATCCCTAACCTTAAACCTAACCCAAACCCAAACCCTAAACTTAACCCTAATCGTAAACCTAACCCAAAACCTAACCCTAACCCAAACACTAACCTTAACACTAAGCCTAACCCTAACACTATCACTAACCCTAACCCTAACCCTAATCATAACCGAAACCCAAACCCTAACCCTAACCCTAAACTTAACCCTAATGCTAACCCTAATCCTAACTCAAACTCAAACCCTAAACCTAACACTAACCCTAACCCAAACCCTAACCCTAACCCTAACCCTAACTCAAACCCTAACCATAACCCTAATTCTAACCCGAACCCAAAACCTAAAACTAACCCTAACACAAACTCTAACCCTAACTCGAACCCTAACCCTAACCCAAACACTAAGCCAAACCCTAACAATAACCCTAACGCTAACCATATTTCTAACCCTAACCCTAACCCTAACCCTAACCCTAACCCTAAACCTAACCCAAACCCTAACCCTTACCCACACCCTAAACCTAAACCTAACCCTAACCCTAACCCTAATTCTAACTCTAACCCTAACCCTAACCCTAACCCTAACTCAAACCCTAACCCTAACCCTAACCCAAACCCTAACCCTAACCCTAACCCTAACCCTTATCCTAACCCTAAACCTAACCCAAATTATATAACAATAACCCTAAACCAAACCCTAACCCTAACCCTAACCCTAACCCTAAACCTAAACCTAACCCTAACCCTAATCCTAACCCTAACCCTAACCCAAAAACTAACCCTAACCCGACCCTTAACCCAAACGCTAATCCTAAACCTAACCCTAACCCAAACCCTAACCATAACCCTACTCCTAACCATAACCCTAAACCTAACCTTAACCCAAACCCTAACCCAAACCTTAACCCTAAACCCTAACCCAAACCCTATCCCTAACCCTAACCCTAACCCTAACCCTAACCCTAACCCTAACCCTAAATCTAACCCTAACCCTAACCCTAATCCTAACCCTAACGCTAACCCAAAAACTAACACTAACAATAAACCAAACCCTAAACCTAACCCTAACCCTAACCCTAATCCAAACCCTAACACTAACACTAACACTAAACATAACACTAACCCAAACCCTAAACCTAACCCTAAACCAAACCAAAACCCTAACCCTAACTCTAATCCTAACCCTCACCCTAAACCTATTCCTAACCCTAACCGTAACTCTAACCCTAACGCTAACCCTATTCCTAATCCTAACCCTAACCCTAACCTTAACCCAAACCCTAAACCTAACCCTAACCCTTATCCTAACCCTAAACCTAACACAAAAAATAACACTAACCCTAAACCAAACCCTAACCCTAACCCTAACCCTAAACCTAACCCAAA
>JAJHUQ010000035.1:7692500-7700000 GCA_035773235.1 Eospalax fontanierii | reverse complement strand
ACCCAAACCCTAAACCTAAACCTAACCCTAACCCTAACCCTAATCCTAACCCTAACCCTAACCCTAACCCTAACCCTAACTCAAACCCTAACCCTAACCCTAACCCAAACCCTAACCCTAACCCTAACCCTAACCCTTATCCTAACCCTAAAATTAACCCCAAATAAAACACTAACCCTAAACCAAACCCTAACCCTAACCCTAACCCTAACCCTAACCCAAACCCTAACCCTTACCCAAACCCTAAACCTAACCCTAACCCAAACCCTAACCCTAAACCTAACCCTAACCTAAACCCTAAACCTAACCCTAACCCTAACCCAAAAACTAACCCTAACTCGAATCCTAACCCAAACCCTAACTCTAACCCTAACTCAATCAATAACCCTAACCCTAAACCAAACCCTAACCCTAAACCTAAACCTAACCCTTATTCTAACCCTAAACCTAATCCAAAAAATAACACTAACCCTAAACCAAACCCTAACCGTAACCCTAACCCTAACCCATACCCAAACACTAAACCTAAACCTAACCCTAATCTAATCCTAACACTAACCCTAACCCAAAAACTAACCCTAACTCGAACCCTAACCCAAACTCTAATCGTAACCCTAACCCTAACCCAAACCCTAACCCTAACCCTATTCCTAATCCTAACCCTAAACCTAACCTTAACCCAAACCCTAACCCAAACCCTAACCCTAAACTTAACCCTAACTCAAACTCTAACCCTAATTCGAACCCTAACCCTAACCCAAACACTAACCCAAACCCTAACAATAACCCTAAACCTAACCCTATTCCTAACACTAACCTGACCCTAACCCTAACTCTAAACCTATTCCTAACCCTAACACTAAACCCTAACCCTAACCAATACCCTAAACATAACCTTCACGCTAACCCTAACCCTAAACCAAACCCTAACCCTAACCCTAAACCTAACCAAAAACCTAAACCTAACCCTAACCGTAACCCTAACCCAAACCCTAACCCTAACCCTAACACTAACCCTAACCCTAACACTAACCCAAATCCTAACCCTAACATTGACCCAAACCAAAACCCTAAACCTAACTCTAATCCTAACCCTAACCCTAATCAAAACCCTAACATTAAACCTAACCCTAACCCTAACCCAAAACCTAAACCTAACCCTAATCCTAACCCTAAACCTAACCCTAATCCTAACCCTTACTCTAACCCTAACACAAACAAAACCCCTAACCCTAACCCTAACCCTAACCCAAACCCTAACCCTAAACCTAACCCTAACTCAAACCCTAACCATAACCCTAACCCAAACCCTAACCCTAAATCTAACCCTAACCCTAACCCTAACCCTAACCCAAACATTAACACTAACACTAACACTACCCCTAACACTAACCCAAACCCTAACCCTAACCCTAAACCAAACCAAAACCCTTACCCTAACCCTAATCCTAACCCTAACCCTATCCCTATTCCTAACCCTACCCCTAACCCTAACCCTAATCTTAAAACTAATTTTAACCCAAACCCTAACCCGAACCCTAAAACTAACCCTAACCCTATCCCTAACCTTAAACCTAACCCAAACCCAAACCCTAAACTTAACCCTAATCGTAAACCTAACCCAAAACCTAACCCTAATCCAAACACTAACCTTAACACTAAGCCTAACCCTAACACTATCAGTAACCCTAACCCTAACCCTAATCATAACCGAAACCCAAACCCTAACCCAAACCCTAACCATAACCCTACTCCTAACCATAACCCTAAACCTAACCTTAACCCAAACCCTAACCCAAACCTTAACCCTAAACCCTAACCCAAACCCTATCCCTAACCCTAACCCTAACCCTAACCCTAACCCTAACCCTAACCCTAAATCTAACCCTAACCCTAACCCTAATCCTAACCCTAACGCTAACCCAAAAACTAACACTAACAATAAACCAAACCCTAAACCTAACCCTAACCCTAACCCTAATCCAAACCCTAACACTAACACTAACACTAAACATAACACTAACCCAAACCCTAAACCTAACCCTAAACCAAACCAAAACCCTAACCCTAACTCTAATCCTAACCCTCACCCTAAACCTATTCCTAACCCTAACCGTAACTCTAACCCTAACGCTAACCCTATTCCTAATCCTAACCGTAACCCTAACCTTAACCCAAACCCTAAACCTAACCCTAACCCTTATCCTAACCCTAAACCTAACACAAAAAATAACACTAACCCTAAACCAAACCCTAACCCTAACCCTAACCCTAAACCTAACCCAAACCCTAACCCTTACCCAAACCCTAAACCTAAACCTAACCCTAACCCTAACCCTAATCCTAACCCTAACCCTAACCCTAACCCTAACCCTAACTCAAACCCTAACCCTAACCCTAACCCAAACCCTAACCCTAACCCTAACCCTAACCCTTATCCTAACCCTAAAATTAACCCCAAATAAAACACTAACCCTAAACCAAACCCTAACCCTAACCCTAACCCTAACCCTAACCCAAACCCTAACCCTTACCCAAACCCTAAACCTAACCCTAACTCAAACCCTAACCCTAAACCTAACCCTAACCTAAACCCTAAACCTAACCCTAACCCTAACCCAAAAACTAACCCTAACTCGAATCCTAACCCAAACCCTAACTCTAACCCTAACTCAATCAATAACCCTAACCCTAAACCAAACCCTAACCCTAAACCTAACCCTAACCCTTATTCTAACCCTAAACCTAACCCAAAAAATAACACTAACCCTAAACCAAACCCTAACCGTAACCCTAACCCTAACCCATACCCAAACACTAAACCTAAACCTAACCCTAATCTAATCCTAACACTAACCCTAACCCAAAAATTAACCCTAACTCGAACCCTAACCCAAACTCTAATCGTAACCCTAACCCTAACCCAAACCCTAACCCTAACCCTATTCCTAATCCTAACCCTAAACCTAACCTTAACCCAAACCCTAACCCAAACCCTAACCCTAAACTTAACCCTAACTCAAACTCTAACCCTAATTCGAACCCTAACCCTAACCCAAACACTAACCCAAACCCTAACAATAACCCTAAACCTAACCCTATTCCTAACACTAACCTGACCCTAACCCGAACTCTAAACCTATTCCTAACCGTAACCCTAAACCCTAACCCTAACCAATACCCTAAACATAACCTTCACGCTAACCCTAACCCTAAACCAAACCCTAACCCTAACCCTAAACCTAACCAAAAACCTAAACCTAACCCTAACCGTAACCCTAACCCAAACCCTAACCCTAACACTAACCCCAACCCTAACACTAACCCAAATCCTAACCCTAACATTGACCCAAACCAAAACCCTAAACCTAACTCTAATCCTAACCCTAACCCTAATCAAAACCCTAACATTAAACCTAACCCTAACCCTAACCCAAAACCTAAACCTAACCCTAATCCTAACCCTAAACCTAACCCTAATCCTAACCCTTACTCTAACCCTAACACAAACACAACCCCTAACCCTAACCCTAACCCTAACCCAAACCCTAACCCTAATCCTAACCCTAACCCTAACCCTAACCCTAACCCTAACTCAAACCCTAACCCTAAACCTAACCCTAACCCTTATCCTAACCCTAAACCTACCACAAACATTAACACTAACACTAACACTACCCCTAACACTAACCCAAACCCTAACCCTAACCCTAAACCAAACCAAAACCCTAACCCTAACTCTAATCCTAACCCTAACCCTAACCCTAACCCTAACCCTAACTCAAACCCTAACCCTAAACCTAACCCTAACCCTTATCCTAACCCTAAACCTACCACAAACATTAACACTAACCCTAAACCAAACCCTAAACCTAACCCTAACCCTAAACCTAACCCAAACCCTAACCCTTACCCACACCCTAAACCTAAACCTAACCCTAACCCTAACCCTAATTCTAACTCTAACCCTAACCCTAACCCTAACCCTAACTCAAACCCTAACCCTAACCCTAACCCAAACCCTAACCCTAACCCTAACCCTAACCCTTATCCTAACCCTAAACCTAACCCAAATTATATAACAATAACCCTAAACCAAACCCTAACCCTAACCCTAACCCTAACCCTAAACCTAAACCTAACCCTAACCCTAATCCTAACCCTAACCCTAACCCAAAAACTAACCCTAACCCGAACCTTAACCCAAACGCTAATCCTAAACCTAACCCTAACCCAAACCCTAACCATAACCCTACTCCTAACCATAACCCTAAACCTAACCTTAACCCAAACCCTAACCCAAACCTTAACCCTAAACCCTAACCCAAACCCTATCCCTAACCCTAACCCTAACCCTAACCCTAACCCTAACCCTAACCCTAAATCTAACCCTAACCCTAACCCTAATCCTAACCCTAACGCTAACCCAAAAACTAACACTAACAATAAACCAAACCCTAAACCTAACCCTAACCCTAACCCTAATCCAAACCCTAACACTAACACTAACACTAAACATAACACTAACGCAAACCCTAAACCTAACCCTAAACCAAACCAAAACCCTAACCCTAACTCTAATCCTAACCCTCACCCTAAACCTATTCCTAACCCTAACCGTAACTCTAACCCTAACGCTAACCCTATTCCTAATCCTAACCCTAACCCTAACTTTAACCCAAACCCTAAACCTAACCCTAACCCTTATCCTAACCCTAAACCTAACACAAAAAATAACACTAACCCTAAACCAAACCCTAACCCTAACCCTAACCCTAAACCTAACCCAAACCATAACCCTTACCCAAACCCTAAACCTAAACCTAACCCTAACCCTAACCCTAATCCTAACCCTAACCCTAACCCTAACCCTAACCCTAACTCAAACCCTAACCCTAACCCTAACCCAAACCCTAACCCTAACCCTAACCCTAACCCTTATCCTAACCCTAAAATTAACCCCAAATAAAACACTAACCCTAAACCAAACCCTAACCCTACCCCTAACCCTAACCCTAACCCAAACCCTAACCCTTACCCAAACCCTAAACCTAACCCTAACTCAAACCCTAACCCTAAACATAACCCTAACCTAAACCCTAAACCTAACCCTAACCCTAACCCAAAAACTAACCCTAACTCGAATCCTAACCCAAACCCTAACTCTAACCCTAACTCAATCAATAACCCTAACCCTAAACCAAACCCTAACCCTAAACCTAACCCTAACCCTTATTCTAACCCTAAACCTAACCCAAAAAATAACACTAACCCTAAACCAAACCCTAACCGTAACCCTAACCCTAACCCATACCCAAACACTAAACCTAAACCTAACCCTAATCTAATCCTAACACTAACCCTAACCCAAAAATTAACCCTAACTCGAACCCTAACCCAAACTCTAATCGTAACCCTAACCCTAACCCAAACCCTAACCCTAACCCTATTCCTAATCCTAACCCTAAACCTAACCTTAACCCAAACCCTAACCCAAACCCTAACCCTAAACTTAACCCTAACTCAAACTCTAACCCTAATTCGAACCCTAACCCTAACCCAAACACTAACCCAAACCCTAACAATAACCCTAAACCTAACCCTATTCCTAACACTAACCTGACCCTAACCCTAACTCTAAACCTATTCCTAACCGTAACCCTAAACCCTAACCCAAACCAATACCCTAAACATAACCTTCACGCTAACCCTAACCCTAAACCAAACCCTAACCCTAACCCTAAACCTAACCAAAAACCTAAACCTAACCCTAACCGTAACCCTAACCCAAACCCTAACCCTAACACTAACCCCAACCCTAACACTAACCCAAATCCTAACCCTAACATTGACCCAAACCAAAACCCTAAACCTAACTCTAATCCTAACCCTAACCCTAATCAAAACCCTAACATTAAACCTAACCCTAACCCTAACCCAAAACCTAAACCTAACCCTAATCCTAACCCTAAACCTAACCCTAATCCTAACCCTTACTCTAACCCTAACACAAACACAACCCCTAACCCTAACCCTAACCCTAACCCAAACCCTAACCCTAAACCTAACCCTAACTCAAACCCTAACCATAACCCTAACCCAAACCCTAACCCTAAATCTAACCCTAACCCTAACCCTAACCCTAACCCAAACATTAACACTAACACTAACACTACCCCTAACACTAACCCAAACCCTAACCCTAACCCTAAACCAAACCAAAACCCTAACCCTAACTCTAATCCTAACCCTAACCCTAACCCTAACCCTAACCCTAACTCAAACCCTAACCCTAAACCTAACCCTAACCCTTATCCTAACCCTAAACCTACCACAAAAAATAACACTAACCCTAAACCAAACCCTAAACCTAACCCTAACCCTAAACCTAACCCAAACCCTAACCCTTACCCACACCCTAAACCTAAACCTAACCCTAACCCTAACCCTAATTCTAACTCTAACCCTAACCCTAACCCTAACCCTAACTCAAACCCTAACCCTAACCCTAACCCAAAACCTAACCCTAACCCTAACCCTAACCCTTATCCTAACCCTAAACCTAACCCAAATTATATAACAATAACCCTAAACCAAACCCTAACCCTAACCCTAACCCTAACCCTAAACCTAAACCTAACCCTAACCCTAATCCTAACCCTAACCCTAACCCAAAAACTAACCCTAACCCGAACCTTAACCCAAACGCTAATCCTAAACCTAACCCTAACCCAAACCCTAACCATAACCCTACTCCTAACCATAACCCTAAACCTAACCTTAACCCAAACCCTAACCCAAACCTTAACCCTAAACCCTAACCCAAACCCTATCCCTAACCCTAACCCTAACCCTAGCCCTAACCCTAAACCTAAATCTAACCCTAACCCTAACCCTAATCCTAAGCCTAACGCTAACCCAAAAACTAACACTAACAATAACCCAAACCCTAAACCTAACCCTAACCCTAACCCTAATCCAAACCCTAACACTAACACTAACACTAAACATAACACTAACCCAAACCCTAAACCTAACCCTAAACCAAACCAAAACCCTAACCCTAACTCTAATCCTAACCCTCACCCTAATCCTATTCCTAACCCTAACCGTAACTCTAACCCTAACGCTAACCCTATTCCTAATCCTACCCCTAACCCTAACCTTAACCCAAACCCTAAACCTAACCCTAACCCTTATCCTAACCCTAAACCTAACACAAAAAATAACACTAACCCTAAACCAAACCCTAACCCTAACCCTAACCCTAAACCTAACCCAAACCCTAACCCTTACCCAAACCCTAAACCTAAACCTAACCCTAACCCTAACCCTAATCCTAACCCTAACCCTAACCCTAACCCTAACCCTAACTCAAACCCTAACCCTAACCCTAACCCAAACCCTAACCCTAACCCTAACCCTAACCCTTATCCTAACCCTAAAATTAACCCCAAATAAAACACTAACCCTAAACCAAACCCTAACCCTAACCCTAAC
>JAJHUQ010000035.1:7685000-7687500 GCA_035773235.1 Eospalax fontanierii | reverse complement strand
TACCCCAAACCCTAACCCTAAACCTAACCCTAACCTAAACCCTAAACCTAACCCTAACCCTAACCCAAAAACTAAGCCTAACTTGAATCCTACCCCAAACCCTAACCCTAACCCTAACTCAAACAATAACCCTAACCCTAAACCAAACTCTAACCCTAAACCTAACCCTAACCCTTATCCTAACCCTAAACCTAACCCAAAAAATAACACTAACCCTAAACCAAATCCTAACCGTAACCCTAACCCTAACCCATACCCAAACACTCAACCTAAACCTAACCCTAATCTAATCCTAACCCTAACCCTAACCCAAAAACTAACCCTAACTCGAACCCTAACCCAAACTCTAATCGTAACCCTAACCCTAACCCAAACCCTAACCCTAACCCTATTCCTAATCCTAACCCTAAACCTAACCTTAACCCAAACCCTAACCCAAACCCTAACACTAAACTTAACCCTAACTCAAACTCTAATCCTAATTCGAACCCTAACCTTAACCCAAACACTAACCCAAACCCTAACAATAACCCTAAACCTAACCCTATTCCTAACACTAACCCTGACCCTAACCCGAACTCTAAACCTATTCCTAACCCTAACCCTAAACCCTAACCCTAACCAATACCCTAAACATAACCTTCAGGCTAACCCTAACCCTAAAGCAAACCCTAACCCTAACCCTAAACCTAACCAAAAACCTAAACCTAACCCTAACCGTAACCCTAACCCAAACCCTAACCCTAACACTAACCCTAACCCTAACACTAACCCAAATCCTAACCCTAACATTAACCCAAACCAAAACCCTAAACCTAACTCTAATCCTAACCCTAACCCTAATCAAAACCCTAACATTAAACCTAACCCTAACCCAAAACCTAAACCTAACCCTAATCCTAACCCTAAACCTAACCCTAATCCTAACCCTTACTCTAACCCTAACACAAACACAACCCCTTACCCTAACCCTTACCCTAACCCAATCCCTAACCCTAAACCTTACCCTAACTCAAACCCTAACCCTAACCCTAACCCTAACCCAAACCCTAACCCTAAATCTAACCCTAACCCTAACCCTAACCCTAACCCAAACATTAACACTAACACTAACACTAACCCTAACACTAACCCAAACCCTAACCCTAACCCTAACCCAACCCAAAACCCTAACCCTAACTCTAATCCTAACCCTAACCCTAACCCTATTCCTAACCCTAACCCTAACCTTACCCCTAATCTTAAACCTAATTTTAACCCAAACCCTAGCCCGAACCCTAAAACTAACCCTAACCCTATCCCTAACCTTAAACCTAACCCAAACCCAAACCCTAAACTTAACCCTAATCGTAAACCTAACCCAAAACCTAACCCTAACCCAAACACTAACCTTAACACTAAGCCTAACCCTAACACTATCAGTAACCCTAACCCTAACCCTAATCATAACCGAAACCCAAACCCTAACCCTAACCCTAAACTTAACTCTAATGCTAACCCTAATCCTAACTCAAACTCAAACTGTAAACCTAACACTAACCCTAACAGAAACCCTAACGCTAACCCTAACCCTAACCCTAACTCAAACTCTAACCATAACCCTAATTCTAACCCGAACCCAAAACCTAAAACTAGCCCTAACACAAACTCTAACCCTAACTCGAACCCTAACCCTAACCCAAACACTAAGCCAAACCCTAACAATAACCCTAACCCTAAACATATTTCTAACACTAACCTTAACCCTAACCCTAACTCTAACCCTATTCCTAACACGAACCCTAAACCATAACCCTAACCAATACCCTAAACATAACCTTCATGCTAACCCTAAGCCAAAACCTAACCCTAAGCCTAAACCTAACCAAAAACCTAAACCTAACCTTAACCCTAACCCTAACCCAGAAACAAACCCTAACACTAACCATAACCCTAACCCAAATCCTAACCCTAACATTAGCCCAAACCAAAACCCAAACTCTAAACCTAACTCTAATCGGAACCCTAACCCTAATCAAAACCCTAACATTAAACCTAACCCTAACCCTAAGCCAAAACCTAAACCTAACCCTAATCCTAACCCTAACCCTAACCCTAACACTAACCCTAACTCAAACTCTAACCCTAATTCGAACCCTAACCCTAACCCAAACACTAACCCAAACCCTAACAATAACCCTAACCCTAACCCTATTCCTAACACTAACCTTAACCCTAACCTTAACCCTAAACCTAACCCTAAACCTAACCAAAAACCTAAACCTAACCCAAACCCAAACCCTAACACTAACGCTAACCCTAACACTAACCCAAATCCTAACCCTAACATTAACCCAAACCACGCCCTAAATCTAACTCTAATCCTAACCCTAACCCTAATCAAAACCCTAACATTAAACCTAACCCTACCCCTAACCCAAAACCTAAACCTAAACCTAATCCTAACCCTAACCCTAACCCTAACGCTAACCCTAACCCTAACCCTAATCCTAACCCTAAC
>JAJHUQ010000035.1:7675000-7682500 GCA_035773235.1 Eospalax fontanierii | reverse complement strand
CTAACCCTAACCCTAACCCAAAAGCTAACCCTAACTCGAATCCTAACCCAAACCCTAACTCTAAGCCTAACTCAATCAATAACCCTAACCCTAAACCAAACCCTAACCCTAAACCTAACCCTAACCCTTATTCTAACCCTAAACCTA
Source organism: Eospalax fontanierii (assembly GCA_035773235.1). Classification (NCBI taxonomy): domain Eukaryota; kingdom Metazoa; phylum Chordata; class Mammalia; order Rodentia; family Spalacidae; genus Eospalax; species Eospalax fontanierii. The sequence continues at coordinate 7,682,353 of JAJHUQ010000035.1, read as the reverse complement.
ACCCAAAAAATAACACTAACCCTAAACCAAACCCTAACCGTAACCCTAACCCTAACCCATACCCAAACACTAAACCTAAACCTAACCCTAATCTAATCCTAACACTAACCCTAACCCAAAAATTAACCCTAACTCGAACCCTAACCCAAACTCTAATCGTAACCCTAACCCTAACCCAAACCCTAACCCTAACCCTATTCCTAATCCTAACCCTAAACCTAACCTTAACCCAAACCCTAACCCAAACCCTAACCCTAAACTTAACCCTAACTCAAACTCTAACCCTAATTCGAACCCTAACCCTAACCCAAACACTAACCCAAACCCTAACAATAACCCTAAGCCTAACCCTATTCCTAACGCTAACCTGACCCTAACCCTAACACTAAACGTATTCCTAACCGTAACCCTAAACCCTAACCCTAACCAATACCCTAAACATAACCTTCACGCTAACCCTAACCCTAAACCAAACCCTAACCCTAACCCTAAACCTAACCAAAAACCTAAACCTAACCCTAACCGTAACCCTAACCCAAACCCTAACCCTAACACTAACCCCAACCCTAACACTAACCCAAATCCTAACCCTAACATTGACCCAAACCAAAACCCTAAACCTAACTCTAATCCTAACCCTAACCCTAATCAAAACCCTAACATTAAACCTAACCCTAACCCTAACCCAAAACCTAAACCTAACCCTAATCCTAACCCTAAACCTAACCCTAATCCTAACCCTTACTCTAACCCTAACACAAACACAACCCCTAACCCTAACCCTAACCCTAACCCAAACCCTAACCCTAAACCTAACCCTAACTCAAACCCTAACCATAACCCTAACCCAAACCCTAACCCTAAATCTAACCCTAACCCTAACCCTAACCCTAACCCAAACATTAACACTAACACTAACACTACCCCTAACACTAACCCAAACCCTAACCCTAACCCTAAACCAAACCAAAACCCTAACCCTAACTCTAATCCTAACCCTAACCCTAACCCTAACCCTAACCCTAACTCAAACCCTAACCCTAAACCTAACCCTAACCCTTATCCTAACCCTAAACCTACCACAAAAAATAACACTAACCCTAAACCAAACCCTAACCCTAACCCTAACCCTAAACCTAACCCAAACCCTAACCCTTACCCACACCCTAAACCTAAACCTAACCCTAACCCTAACCCTAATTCTAACTCTAACCCTAACCCTAACCCTAACCCTAACTCAAACCCTAACCCTAACCCTAACCCAAACCCTAACCCTAACCCTAACCCTAACCCTTATCCTAACCCTAAACCTAACCCAAATTATATAACAATAACCCTAAACCAAACCCTAACCCTAACCCTAACCCTAACCCTAAACCTAAACCTAACCCTAACCCTAATCCTAACCCTAACCCTAACCCAAAAACTAACCCTAACCCGAACCTTAACCCAAACGCTAATCCTAAACCTAACCCTAACCCAAACCCTAACCATAACCCTACTCCTAACCATAACCCTAAACCTAACCTTAACCCAAACCCTAACCCAAACCTTAACCCTAAACCCTAACCCAAACCCTATCCCTAACCCTAACCCTAACCCTAACCCTAACCCTAACCCTAAATCTAACCCTAACCCTAAACCCTAATCCTAACCCTAACGCTAACCCAAAAACTAACACTAACAATAACCCAAACCCTAAACCTAACCCTAACCCTAACCCTAATCCAAACCCTAACACTAACACTAACACTAAACATAACACTAACCCAAACCCTAAACCTAACCCTAAACCAAACCAAAACCCTAACCCTAACTCTAATCCTAACCCTCACCCTAAACCTATTCCTAACCCTAACCGTAACTCTAACCCTAACGCTAACCCTATTCCTAATCCTAACCCTAACCCTAACCTTAACCCAAACCCTAAACCTAACCCTAACCCTTCTCCTAACCCTAAACCTAACACAAAAAATACCACTAACCCTAAACCAAACCCTAACCCTAACCCTAACCCTAAACCTAACCCAAACCCTAACCCTTACCCAAACCCTAAACCTAAACCTAACCCTAACCCTAACCCTAATCCTAACCCTAACCCTAACCCTAACCCTAACCCTAACTCAAACCCTAACCCTAACCCTAACCCAAACCCTAACCCTAACCCTAACCCTAACCCTTATCCTAACCCTAAAATTAACCCCAAATAAAACACTAACCCTAAACCAAACCCTAACCCTAACCCTAACCCTAACCCTAACCCAAACCCTAACCCTTACCCAAACCCTAAACCTAACCCTAACCCAAACCCTAACCCTAAACCTAACCCTAACCTAAACCCTAAACCTAACCCTAACCCTAACCCAAAAACTAACCCTAACTCGAATCCTAACCCAAACCCTAACTCTAACCCTAACTCAATCAATAACCCTAACCCTAAACCAAACCCTAACCCTAAACCTAAACCTAACCCTTATTCTAACCCTAAACCTAACCCAAAAAATAACACTAACCCTAAACCAAACCCTAACCGTAACCCTAACCCTAACCCATACCCAAACACTAAACCTAAACCTAACCCTAATCTAATCCTAACACTAACCCTAACCCAAAAACTAACCCTAACTCGAACCCTAACCCAAACTCTAATCGTAACCCTAACCCTAACCCAAACCCTAACCCTAACCCTATTCCTAATCCTAACCCTAAACCTAACCTTAACCCAAACCCTAACCCAAACCCTAACCCTAAACTTAACCCTAACTCAAACTCTAACCCTAATTCGAACCCTAACCCTAACCCAAACACTAACCCAAACCCTAACAATAACCCTAAACCTAACCCTATTCCTAACACTAACCTGACCCTAACCCTAACTCTAAACCTATTCCTAACCCTAACCCTAAACCCTAACCCTAACCAATACCCTAAACATAACCTTCACGCTAACCCTAACCCTAAACCAAACCCTAACCCTAACCCTAAACCTAACCAAAAACCTAAACCTAACCCTAACCGTAACCCTAACCCAAACCCTAACCCTAACACTAACCCTAACCCTAACACTAACCCAAATCCTAACCCTGACATTGACCCAAACCAAAACCCTAAACCTAACTCTAATCCTAACCCTAACCCTAATCAAAACCCTAACATTAAACCTAACCCTAACCCTAACCCAAAACCTAAACCTAACCCTAATCCTAACCCTAAACCTAACCCTAATCCTAACCCTTACTCTAACCCTAACACAAACACAACCCCTAACCCTAACCCTAACCCTAACCCAAACCCTAACCCTAAACCTAACCCTAACTCAAACCCTAACCATAACCCTAACCCAAACCCTAACCCTAAATCTAACCCTAACCCTAACCCTAACCCTAACCCAAACATTAACACTAACACTAACACTACCCCTAACACTAACCCAAACCCTAACCCTAAACCAAACCAAAACCCTAACCCTAACTCTAATCCTAACCCTAACCCTAACCCTATTCCTAACCCTAACCCTAACCCTAACCCTAATCTTAAAACTAATTTTAACCCAAACCCTAACCCGAACCCTAAAACTAACCCTAACCCTATCCCTAACCTTAAACCTAACCCAAACCCAAACCCTAAACTTAACCCTAATCGTAAACCTAACCCAAAACCTAACCCTAATCCAAACACTAACCTTAACACTAAGCCTAACCCTAACACTATCAGTAACCCTAACCCTAACCCTAATCATAACCGAAACCCAAACCCTAACCCTAACCCTAACCTTAACTCTAATGCTAACCGTAATCATAACTCAAACTCAAACCCTAAACCTAACACTACCCCTAACCCAAACCCTAACCCTAACCCTAACACTAACCCTAACTCAAACCCTAACCATAACCCTAATTCTAACCCGAACCCAAAACCTAAAACTAACCCTAACACAAACTCTAATCCTAACTCGAACCCTAACCCTAACCCAAACACTAAGCCAAACCCTAACAATAACCATAACCCTAACCATATTTCTAACACTAACCTTAACCCTAACCCTAACTCTAACCCTATTCCTAACACTAACCCTAAACCATAACCCTAACCAATACCCTAAACATAACCTTTATGCTAACCCTAACCCTAACCCAAAACCTAACCCTAAGCCTAAACCTAACCAAAAACCTAAACCTAACCTTAACCCTAACCCTAACCCAGACCCAAACCCTAACACTAACCATAACCCTAACCCAAATCCTAACCCTAACATTAACCCAAACCAAAACCCTAAATCTAACTCTAATCCTAACCCTAACCCTAATCAAAAGCCTAACATTAAACCTAACACTAATCCTAAGCCAAAACCTAAACCTAACCCTAATCCTAACCCTAACACTAACCGTAACCCTAACCCTAACCCATACCCAAACCCTAAACCTAAACCTAACCCTAACCCTAATCCAAACCCTAACCATAACCCAAAAACTAACCCTAACTCGAACCCTAAACCAAACCCTAATCCTAACCCTAACCCTAACCCAAACCCTAACACTAACACTATTCCTAACCCTAACCCTAAACCTAACCTTAACCCAAACCCTAACCCAAACCCTAACCCTAACCCTAACCCTAACTCAAACTCTAACCCTAATTCGAACCCTAACCCAAACCCTAACACTAACCCTAACCCTAACCCTATTCCTAACACTAACCTTAACCCTAACCCTAACCCTAACCCTAACCCTAAACCTAACCAAAAACCTAAACCTAACCCAAACCCAAACCCTAACACTAACGCTAACCCTAACACTAACCCAAATCCTAACCCTAACATTAACCCAAACCACGCCCTAAATCTAACTCTAATCCTAATCCTAACCCTAGTCAAAACCTTAATATTAGACCTAACCCTAACCCTAACCCAGAACCTAAACCTAACCCTAATCCTAACCCTAACCCTAACTCTAACCCTAACCCTAACCCTTACCCTAATCCTAACCCTAACGCTATCCCAAAAACTAACCCTAACGATAACCGAAACCCTAACCCTAACCCTTACCAAACCCTAAACCTAACCCTAACCCAAACCCTAACCCTAAACCTAACCCTAACCCAAACCCTAAACCTAACCCTTAACCTAACCCAAAAACTAACCCTAACTCGAATCCTAACCCAAACCCTAACCCTAACCCTAACTCAAACAATAACCCTAACCCTAAACCAAACCCTAACCCTAACCCTAAACCTAACCAAAAACCTAACCCTAACCCTAACTCAAACCCTAACCCTAACCCTAACCCCAACCCAAACCCTAACCCTAAATCTAACCCTAACCCTAACCCTAACCCTAACCCTAACCCAAACATTAACACTAACACTAACACTAACCCTAACACTAACCCAAACCCTAACCCTAACCCAAAACCAAACCAAAACCCTAACCCTAACTCTAATCCTAACCCTAACCCTAACCCTATTCCTAACCCTAACCCTAACCTTAACCCTAATCTTAAACCTAATTTTAACCCAAACCCTAACCCGAACCCTAAAACTAATGCTAACCCTATCCCTAACCTTAAACCTAACCCAAACCCAAACCCTAAACTTAACCCTAATCGTAAACCTAACCCAAAACCTAACCCTAACCCAAACACTAACCTTAACACTAAGCCTAACCCTAACACTATCACTAACCCATACCCTAACCCTAATCATAACCGAAACCCAAACCCTAACCCTAACCCTAAACTTAACCCTAATGCTAACCCTAATCCTAACTCAAACTCAAACCCTAAACCTAACACTAACCCTAACCCAAACCCTAAAACTAACCCTAACCCTAACTCAAACCCTAACCATAACCCTAATTCTAACCCGAACCCAAAACCTAAAACTAACCCTAACACAAACTCTAACCCTAACTCGAACCCTAACCATAACCCAAACACTAAGCCAAACCCTAACAATAACCCTAACGCTAACCATATTTTTAACACTAACCTTAACCCTAACCCTAACCCTAACCCTATTCCTAACACTAACCCTAAACCATAACCCTAACCAATACCCTAAACATAACATTCACGCTAACCCTAACCCTAACCCAAAACCTAATCCTAAGCCTAAACCTAACCAAAAACCTAAACCTAACCTTACCCCTCACCCTAACACACACCCAAACCCTACCACTAACCATAACCCTAACCCCAATCCTAACCCTAAGATTAACCCAAACCAAAACCCTAAATCTAACTCTAATCCTAACCCGAACCCTAATCAAAACCCTAACATTAAACCTAACCCTAACTCTAAGCCAAAACCTAAACCTAACTCTAATCCTAACCCTAACCCTAACCCTAACCCTAAACCTAACCCTAACCCTTACCCAAACCCTAAACCTAAACCTAACCCTAACCCTAATCCAAACCCTAACCCTAACCCAAAAACTAACCCTAACTCGAACCCTAAACCAAACCCTAATCCTAACCCTAACCCTAACCCTAACCCAAACCCTAACCCTAACCCTATTCCTAACCCTAACCCTAAACCTAAACTTAACCCAAACCCTAACCCTAACCCTAACCCTAACTCAAACTCTAACCCTAATTCGAACCCGAACCCTAACTCAAACACTAACCCAAACCCTAACAATAACCCTAACCCTAACCCTATTCCTAACACTAACCTTAACCCTAAACCTAACCCTAACCCTAACCCTAAACCTAACCAAAAACCTAATCCTAACCCAATACCAAACCCTAACACTAACGCTAACCCTAACACTAACCCAAACCCTAAACCTAACATTAACCCAAACCACGCCCTAAATCTAACTCTAATCCTAACCCTAACCCTAATCAAAACCATAACATTAAACCTAACCCTAACCCTAACCCAAAACCTAAACCTAACCCTAATCCTAACCCTAACCCTAACCCTAACCCTAACCCTAATCCTAACCCTAACGCTAACCCAAAAACTAACCCTAACGATAACCGAAACCCTAACCCTAACCCTAACCCTAACCCAAACACTAACACTAACACTAACACTAACCCTAACACTAACCCAAACCCTAACCGTAACCCTAACTCTAATCCTAACCCTAACCCTAACGCTAACCCTAACCCTAACCCTAACCCTAACCCTAACCCTAACCCTAACCCTAACCCTAACTAAAACCCTAACCCTAACCCTAACACAAACCCTAACCCTAACCCTAACCTTAACGCTTATCCTAACCCTAAACTTAACCCAAAATATAACACTAACCCTAAACCAAACCCTAAACCTAACCCTAACCCTAACCCTAACCCTAACCCTAACCCTAACCCTAACCCAAACCCTAACCCTAACCCTAACCCTAAC
>JAJHUQ010000035.1:7655000-7660000 GCA_035773235.1 Eospalax fontanierii | reverse complement strand
AACCCTAACCCAAACACTAAGCCAAACCCTAACAATAACCCTAACCCTAACCATATTTCTAACACTAACCTTAACCCTAACTCTAACCCTAACCCTATTCCTAACACTAACACTAAACCATAACCCTAACCAATACCCTAAACATAACCTTTACGCTAACCCTAACCCTAACCCAAAACCTAACCCTAAGCCTAAACCTAACCAAAAACCTAAACCTAAACTTAACCCTAACCCTAACCCAGACCCAAACCCTAACACTAACCATAACCCTAACCCAAATCCTAACTCTAACATTAACCCAAACCAAAACCCTAAATCTAACTCTAATCCTAATCCTAACCCTAATCAAAACCCTAACATTAAACCTAACCCTAACCCTAAGCCAAAACCTAAACCTAACCCTAATCCTAACCCAAACCCTAAACCTAAACCTAACCCTAACCCTAATCCAAACCCTAACCCTAACCCAAAAACTAACCCTAACTCGAACCCTAAACCACACCCTAATCCTAACCCTAACCCTAAACCAAACCCTAACCCTAACCCTATTCCTAACCCTAAACCTAAACCTAACCTTAACCCAAACCCTAACCCAAACCCTACCCCTAAACCTAACCCTAACTCAAACTCTAACCCTAATTCGAACCCTAACCCTAACCCTAACCCTAACCCAAACACTAACACTAACACTAACAGTAACCCTAACACTAACCCAAACCCTAACCGTAACCCTAACTCTAATCCTAACCCTAACCCTAACGCTAACCCTAACCCTAACCCTAACCCTAACCCTAACCCTAACCCTAACCCTAACCCTAACTCAAACCCTAACCCTAACCCTAGCCCAAACCCTAACCCTAACCCTAACCTTAAAGCTTATCCTAACCCTAAACTTAACCCAAAATATAACACTAACCCTAAACCAAACCCTAAACCTAACACTAACCCTAACCCTAACCCTAACCCTAACCGTAACCCTAACTCAAACCCTAACCCTAACCCTAACCCAAACCCTAACCCTAACCCTAACCTTAACCCTAATACTAACCCTAACCCTAACCCAAAAACTAACCCTAACCCGAACCTTAACCCAAACCCTAATCCTAACCCTAACCCTAACACAAACTCTAACCATAACCCTATTCCTAACCATAACCCTAAACCTAAACTTAACCCAAACCCTAACCCAAACCCTAACCCTAAACCCTAACCCAAACCCTATCCCTAACCCTAACCCTAACCCTAACTCAAACTCTAACCCTAACTCTAACCCTAACCCAAAACCTAAACCTAACCCTAATCCAAACCCTAACCCAAACCCTAACAATAACCCTAAACCTAACCCTATTCCTAAGACTAACCCTAACCCTAACCCTAACCCTAACCCTATTCCTAACCCTAACATTAAACCCTAACCCTAAACAATACCCTAAACATAACCCTCACGCTAACTCTAACCCTAAACCAAACCCTAACCCTAATCTAACCCTAACCCAAACCCTAACCCTAACCCTAACTCTAACCCAAAAACTAACCCTAACTCGAACCCTAACCCAAACCCTAATCCTAATCCTAACCCTAACCCAAACCCTAACCTTAACCCTTTTCCTAACATTCACCCTAATCCTTACCTTAACCCAAACCCTAACGCAAACCCTAACGCTAACCCATACCCTAACCCTTACCCAAAACCTAAACCTAAACCTAACCCTAACCCTAATCCTAAGGCTAACCCTAACCCAAAAACTAACCCTAAATCGAAACCTAACCCAAACCCTAATCCTAACCATAACCCTAACCCAAACCCTAACCCTAACCCTATTCCTAACCCTAACCCTAAACCCAACCTTAACCCAAACCCTAACCCAAACCCAAACCCTAACCCAAACCCTAACCCTTACCCAAAACCTAAACCTAAACCTAACCCTAACCCTAATCCTAACCCTAACCCTAACCCAAAAACTAAACCTAACTCGAACCCTAAACCAAACCCTAATCCTAACCCTAACCCTAACCCAAACCCTAACCCTAACCCTATTCCTAAACCCTAACACTAAACCTAACCTTAACCCAAACCCTAACCCAAACCCTAACCCTAAACCTAACCCTAACACAAACTCTAACCCTAACTCGAACCCTAACCCTAACACAAACACTAAGCCAAACCCTAACAATAACCCTAACCCTAACCATATTCCTAACACTAACCTTAACCCTAACCCTAACTCTAACCCTATTCCTAACACTAACCCTAAACCCTAACCCTAACCAATACAGTAAACATAACATTCACGCTAACACTAACCCTAACCCTAAACCTAACCCTAACCCTAACCCTAACCCTAACACAAACCCAAACCCTAACACTAACCCTAACCCTAAACCAAATCCTAACCCTAACATTAACCCAAACCAAAACCCTAAATCTAACTCTAATCCTAACCCTAACACTAATCAAAACCCTAACATTAAACCTAACCCTAACCCTAACCCAAAACCTAAACCTAACCCTAATCCTAACCCTAACACTAACCCTAATCCTAACCCTAACCCTAAACCTAATACAAACCCTAACCCTAACCCTAACCCTAACCCTAACCCTAACCCTAACCCAAACCCAAACCCTAACACTAACCCTAACCCTAACCCAAATCCTAACCCTAACATTAACCCAAACCAAAACCCTAAATCTAACTCTAATCCTAACCCTAACCCTAATCAAAACCCTAACATTAAACCTAACCCTAACCCTAACCCAAAACCTAAACCTAACCCTAATCCTAACCCTAACACTAACCCTAACCCTAAGCCTAACCCAAAAACTAACCCTAACTATAACCCAAACCCTAACCCTAACCCTAAACCTATCCCTAACCCAAACCCTAAGACTAACACTAACACTAACCCTAACACTAACCCAAACGCTAACCCTAACCCTAAACCAAGCCAAAACCCTAACCCTAACTCTAATCCTATCCCTAATCCTATCCCTAACCCTAACCCTAACCCTAACCCTAACCCTAACTCAAATCCTAACCCTAACCCAAAACCTAACCCTAACCCTAACCCTAACCCTTATCCTAACCCTAAACCTAACCCAAAATATAACACTAACCCTAAACCAAACCCTAAACCTAACCCTAACCCTAACACAAACCGTAACCCTTACCCAAACCCTAATCCTAAACCTAACCCTAACCCTAATACTAACCCTAACCCTAACCCAAAAACTAACCCTACCCCGAACCTAACCCAAACCCTAATCCTAAAACTAATCCTAACCCAAACCTTAACCAGAAACTTATTCCTAACCATAACCCTAACCCTAACTCAAACTCTAACCCTAACTCTAAACCTAACCCAAAACCTAAACCTAACCCTAATCCAAACCCTAACCCAAACCCTAACAATAACCCTAAACCTAACCCTTTTCCTAACACTAACCCTAACCCTAACCCTAACCCTAACCCTAACCCTATTCCTAACCCTAACCCTAAACCCTAACCCTAACCAATACCCTAAACATAACCCTCACACTAACCCGAAACCTAACCCAAACCCTAACCCTAAACCTAGCCCTAACCAAAACCCTAACCCTAACCCTAACCTTAACCCAAAAGCTAACCCTAACTCGAACCCTAACCCAAACCCTAATCCTAACCCAAACCCTAAACCTAACCCTATTCCTAACACTAACCCTAACCCTAACCCTAAACTTAACCCTAACCCTATTCCTAACCCTAACCCTAAACCCTAACCCTAACCAATACCCTAAACATAACCTTCACGCTAACCCTAACCCTAACCCAAACCCTAACCCTAACCCTAAACCTAACCAAAAACCTAAACCTCACCCTAACCCTAACCCTAACACTAAACCTAACCCTAACTCTAACCCAAATCCTAACCCTAACATTAATCCAAAGCAAAAACCTAAACCTAACTCTAATCCTAACCCTAACCCTAATCAAAACCCTAACATTAAACCTAACCCTAACCCTAACCCAAAACCTAAACCTAACCCTAATCCTAACCCTAACCCTAACCCTAATCCTAACCCTAACCCTAATTCTAACCCAAACACTAACCCTAAACCTAACCCTAACTCAAAACCTAACCCTAAACCTAACCCAAACCCTAACCCTTACCCACACCCTAAACCTAAACCTAACCCTAACCCTAACCCTAATCCTAACCCTAACCCTAACCCTAACCCTAACTCAAACCCTAACCCTAACCCTAACCCAAACCTTAAACCTAACCCTAACCCAAACCCTAACCCTAACCCTAAAGCAAACCAAAACCCTAACCCTAACTCTAATCCTAACCCTAAACCTAACCCTAACCCTAACCTAACCCTAACCCTAACTCAAAACCTAAACCTAAACCTAACCCTAACCCTTATCTTAACCCTAAACCTAACACAAAAAATAACACTAACCCTAAACCAAACCCTAACCCTAACCCTAACCCTAACCCTAACCCAAACCCTAACCCTTACCCAAACCCTAAACCTAAACCTAACCCTAACCCTAACCCTAATCCTAACACTAACCCTAACCCCAACCCTAGCCCTAACTCAAACCCTAACCCTAACCCTAACCCAAACCCTAACCCTAACCCTAACCTAACCCTTATCCTAACCCTAAACCTAACCCCAAATAAAACACTAACCCTAAACCAAACCCTTACCCTAAACATAACCCTAACCATACCCCAAACCCTAACCCTTACCCAAACCCTAAACCTAACCCTAACCCAAATCCTAACCCTAAACCTAACCCTAACCCAAACCCTAAACCTAACCCTAAACCTAAACCAAAAACTAACCCTAACTCAAATCCTAACCCAAACCCTAACCCTAACCCTAACTCAAACAATAACCCTAACCCTAAACCAAACCCTAACCCTAAACCTAACCGTAACCCTTATGCTAACCCTATACCTAACCCAAAAAATAACACTAACCCTAAACCAAACCCTAACTGTAACCCTAACCC
>JAJHUQ010000035.1:7645000-7650000 GCA_035773235.1 Eospalax fontanierii | reverse complement strand
CCTAACCCTAAACTTAACCCTAACTCAAACTCTAACCCTAATTCGTACCCTAACCCTAACCCAAACACTAACTCAAACCCTAACAATAACCCTAAACCTAACCCTATTCCTAACACTAACCCTGACCCTAACCCTAACTCTAAACCTATTCCTAACTCTAACCCTAAACCCTAACCCTAACTAATACCCTAAACATAACCTTCACGCTAACCCTAACCCTAAACCAAACCCTAACCCTAACCCTAAACCTAACCAAAAACCTAAACCTAACCCTAACCGTAACCCTAACCCAAACGCTAACCCTAACACTAACCCTAACCCTAACACTAACCCAAATCCTAACCCTAACATTAACCCAAACCAAAACCCTAAACCTAACTATAATCCTAACCCTAACCCTAATCAAAACCCTAACATTAAACCTAACCCTAACCCTAACCCAAAACCTAAACCTTACCCTAATCCTAACCCTAAACGTAACCCTAATCCTAAGCCTTACTCTAACCCTAGCACAAACACAACCCCTAAACCTCACCCTAACCCTAACCCAAAACCTAAACCTAAACCTAACCCTAACTCAAACACTAACCCTAACCCTAACCCTAACCCTAACCCTAACCCTAACCCTAACCCTAAATCTAACCCTAACCTAACCCTAACCCTAACCCAAACATTAACACTAACACTAACACTAACCCTAACCCTAACCCTAATCATAACCGAAACCCAAACCCTAACCCTAACCCTAACCTTAACCATAATGCTAACCCTAATCCTAACTCAAACTCAAACCCTAAACCTAACACTAACCCTAACCCAAACCCTAAACCTAACCCTAACCCTAACTCAAACCCTAACCATAGCCCTAATTCTAACCCGAACCCAAAACCTAAAACTAACACTTACACAAACTCTAACCCAAACCCTAACAATAAGCCTAACTCTAACCCTATTCCTAACCCTAACCGTAACCCTAAACCTAACCCTAACCCTATTCCTAACCCTAACCCTAAACCTAACCTTAAACCAAACCCTAACCCTAAACCTAACCCTAACCCAAACCCTACTCAAACCCTAACTCTAACCCAAACCCTAATCCTATCACTAACCCTAAACGTAATCCTAAACCTAACCCTAACCCTAACCCAAAAAGTAAACCTAACCCTAAACCTAACCCTAACCCAAAACCTAACCCTAACCCAAACCCTAACAATAACCCTAACACTATGAATAACACTAACCCTAACCCTAACCCTAACCCTAACCCTATTCCTAACCCTAACCCTAAACCCTAACCCTAACCAATACCCTTAACATAACCTTCACACAAACCCTAACACTAACACAAACCCTAACGCTAACCCTAAACCTAACCAAAAACCTAAACCTAAACCTAACCCTAACCCTAACCCAAACCCTAACCCTAACACTAACCCTTACCCTAAACCTAACCATAACCCTAATCCAAACCCTAACACTAACACTAACACTAACCCTAACACTAACCCAAACCCTAACCCTAACCCTAAACCAAACCAAAACCCTAACCCTAACTCTAATCCTAACCCTCACCCTAAACCTATTCCTAACCCTAACCGTAACTCTAACCCTAACGCTAATCCTATTCCTAACCCTAACCCTAACCCTACCCTTAACCCAAACCCTAACCCTAAACTTAACCCTAACCCAAACCCTAATCAAACCCTAACTCTAACCCAAACCCTAACCCTAACACTAACCCTAACCGTAATCCTAAACCTAACCCTAACCCTAACCCAAAAAGTAAACCTAACCCTAAACCTAACCCTAACCCAAAACCTAACCCTAACCCAAATCCTAACCCTAACCCTAACCCTAATCGGAAACCCAACTCGAAGCCTAACCAAAACGCTAACCCTAACTCTAACCCTAACCCTAACCCAAACCCTAACCCTAACCCTAACCCAAACCCAAACCCTAACACTAACCCTAACCCTAACACTAACCCAAATCCTAACCCTAACATTAATCCAAAGCAAAGCCCTAAATCTAACTCTAATCCTAACCCTAACCCTAATCAAAACCCTAACATTAAAACTAACCCTAACCCTAACCCAAAACCTAAACCTAACCCTAATCCTAACCCTAACCCTAACCCAAAAACTAACACTAACGATAACCCAAACCCTAACCCTAATCCTAACCCTAACCCTAACCCAAACAGTAACACTAACCCTAACACTAACCCAAACCCTAACCCTAACCCTAACCCTAACCCTAACCCTATTCCTAACCCTAACATTAAACCCTAACCCTAACCAATACCCTAAACATAACACTCACGCTAACCCTAACCCTAACCCAAACACTAACCCTAACCCTAACCCTAACCCAAAACATAAACCTAACCCTAACCCTAACCCAAACCCTAACCCTAACACAAACCCTAACCCTAACCCTAATATTAACCCAAACCAAAACCCTAAACCTAACTCTAATCCTAACCCTAACCCTAATCAAAACCCTAACATTAAACCTAACCCTAACCCTAACCCAAAACCTAAACCTAACCCTAATCCTAACCCTAACCCTAACCCTAATCCTAACCCTAACCCTAACCCTAACACAAACCCAACCCCTAACCCTAACCCTAACCCTATTCCTAACCCTAACCCTAAACCCTAACCCTAACCAATACCCTAAACATAACCCTCACACTAACCCGAAACCTAACCCAAACCCTAACCCTAAACCTAGCCCTAACCCAAACCCTAACCCTAACCCTAACCTTAACCCAAAAGCTAACCCTAACTCGAACCCTAACCCAAACCCTAATCCTAACCCTAATCCTAACCCAAACCCTAAACCTAACCCTATTCCTAACACTAACCCTAACCCTAACCCTAAACTTAACCCTAACCCTATTCCTAACCCTAACCCTAAACCCTAACCCTAACCAATACCCTAAACATAACCTTCACGCTAACCCTAACCCTAACCCAAACCCTAACCCTAACCCTAAACCTAACCAAAAACCTAAACCTAACCCTAACCCTAACCCAAACCCTAACCCTAACATTAATCCAAAGCAAAAACCTAAACCTAACTCTAATCCTAACCCTAACCCTAATCAAAACCCTAACATTAAACCTAACCCTAACCCTAACCCAAAACCTAAACCTAACCCTAATCCTAACCCTAACCCTAACCCTAATCCTAACACTAACCCTAATTCTAACCCAAACACTAACCCTAAACCTAACCCTAACTCAAAACCTAACCCTAAACCTAACCCAAACCCTAACCCTTACCCACACCCTAAACCTAAACCAAACCCTAACCCTAACCCTAATCCTAACCCTAACCCTAACCCTAACCCTAACTCAAACCCTAACCCTAACCCTAACCCAAACCTTAAACCTAACCCTAACCCAAACCCTAACCCTAACCCTAAAGCAAACCAAAACCCTAACCCTAACTCTAATCCTAACCCTAACCCTAACCCTAACCCTAACCTAACCCTAACCCTAACTCAAAACCTAAACCTAAACCTAACCCTAACCCTTATCTTAACCCTAAACCTAACACAAAAAATAACACTAACCCTAAACCAAACCCTAACCCTAACCCTAACCCTAACCCTAACCCAAACCCTAACCCTTACCCAAACCCTAAACCTAAACCTAACCCTAACCCTAACCCTAATCCTAACACTAACCCTAACCCTAACCCTAACCCTAACTCAAACCCTAACCCTAACCCTAACCCAAACCCTAACCCTAACCCTAACCTAACCCTTATCCTAACCCTAAACCTAACCCCAAATAAAACACTAACCCTAAACCAAACCCTTACCCTAAACATAACCCTAACCATACCCCAAACCCTAACCCTTACCCAAACCCTAAACCTAACCCTAACCCAAATCCTAACCCTAAACCTAACCCTAACCCAAACCCTAAACCTAACCCTAAACCTAAACCAAAAACTAACCCTAACTCAAATCCTAACCCAAACCCTAACCCTAACCCTAACTCAAACAATAACCCTAACCCTAAACCAAACCCTAACCCTAAACCTAACCGTAACCCTTATGCTAACCCTATACCTAACCCAAAAAATAACACTAACCCTAAACCAAACCCTAACTGTAACCCTAACCCTAACCCATACCCAAACACTAAACCTAAACCTAACCCTAATCTAATCCTAACCCTAACCCTAACCCAAAAACTAACCCTAATTCGAACCCTAACCCAAACTCTAATCCTAACCCTAACCCTAACCCAAACACTAACCCTAACCCTGTTCCTAATCCTAACCCTAAACCTAACCTTAACCCAAACCCTAACCCTAAACTTAACCCTAACTCAAACTCTAACCCTAATTCGTACCCTAACCCTAACCCAAACACTAACTCAAACCCTAACAATAACCCTAAACCTAACCCTATTCCTAACACTAACCCTGACCCTAACCCTAACTCTAAACCTATTCCTAACTCTAACCCTAAACCCTAACCCTAACTAATACCCTAAACATAACCTTCACGCTAACCCTAACCCTAAACCAAACCCTAACCCTAACCCTAAACCTAACCAAAAACCTAAACCTAACCCTAACCGTAACCCTAACCCAAACGCTAACCCTAACACTAACCCTAACCCTAACACTAACCCAAATCCTAACCCTAACATTAACCCAAACCAAAACCCTAAACCTAACTATAATCCTAACCCTAACCCTAATCAAAACCCTAACATTAAACCTAACCCTAACCCTAACCCAAAACCTAAACCTTACCCTAATCCTAACCCTAAACCTAACCCTAATCCTAAGCCTTACTCTAACCCTAACACAAACACAACCCCTAAACCTAACCCTAACCCTAACCCAAAACCTAAACCTAAACCTAACCCTAACTCAAACACTAACCCTAACCCTAACCCTAACCCTAACCCTAACCCTAACCCTAACCCTAAATCTAACCCTAACCTAACCCTAACCCTAACCCAAACATT
>JAJHUQ010000035.1:7632500-7635000 GCA_035773235.1 Eospalax fontanierii | reverse complement strand
CACTAACCCTAAACCAAACCCTAACCCTAACCCTACCCCTAACCCTAACCCAAACACTAACACTAACAAACACTAACCCTAACACTAACCCAAACCCTAACCCTAAACCTAACCCTAACCCTTATCCTAAAGCGAAACTTAACCCAAAATATAACACTAACCCTAAACCAAACCCTAACCCTAACCCTAACCCTAACCCTAACCCTAACCCAAACCCTAACCCTTACCCAAACCCTAAACCTAAACCTAACCCTAAAACTAATCCTAACTCTAACCCTAACCCAAAAACTAACCCTAAACCGAACCTTAACCCAAACCCTAATCCTAACCGTAACCCTAACCCAAACGCTAACCATAAACCTATTCCTAACCATAACCCTAAACCTAACCTTAACCCAAACCCTAACCCAAACCCTAACCCTAAACCCTAACCCCAACCCTATCCCTAACCCTAACCCTAACCCTAACTCAAACTCTAACACTAACTCTAACCCTAACCCAAAACCTAAACCTAAGCCTAATCCAAACCCTATCCCAAACCCTAACAATAACCCTAACCCTAACCGTATTCCTAAGACTAACCCTAAAATTAACCCTAACCCTAACCCTATTCCTAACCCTAACATTAAACCCTAACCCTAACCAATACCCTAACCATAACCCTCACGCTATCCCTAACCCTAACCCAAACCCTAACCCTAACCCAAATCCTAACCCAAACCCTAACCCTAACCCTAACTCTAACCCAAAAACTAACCCTAGCTGGAACCCTAACCCAAACCCTAATCCTCACCCTAACCCTAACACAAACCCTAACCCTAAACCTATTCCTAACATTAACCCTAAACCTAACCTTAACACAAACCCTAACCGAAACCCTAACCCTAACCCAAATCCTACCCCTTACTCAAACCCTAAACCTAAACCTAACCCTAACCCTAATCCTAAACCTAACCCTAACCCAAAAACTAACCCTAACTCGAACCCTAACCCAAACCCTAATCCTAACTCTAACACTAACCCAAACCCTAACCCTAACCCAAATCCTAACCCTTACCCAAACCCTAAACCTAACCCTAACCCTAAACCTAACGTTAAACCAAACCCTAACCCAAACCTTATCCCTAACCCTAACCCTAACTCAAACTCTAACCCTAACTCGAACCCTAACCCTAACCCAAACACTAAGCCAAACCCTAACAATAACCCTAAACCTAACCATATTTCTAACACTAACCTTAACCCTAACCCTAACCCTAACCCTATTCCTAACACTAACACTAAACCATAACCCTAACCAATACCCTAAACATAACCTTCACGCTAACCCTAAACCTAACCCAAAACCTAACCCTAAGCCTAAACCTAACCAAAAACCTAAACCTAACCTTAACCCTAACCCTAACCCAGACCCAAACCCTAACACTAACCATAACCCTAACCCAAATCCTAACCCTAACATTAACCCAAACCAAAACCCTAAATCTAACTCTAATCCTAACCCTAACCCTAATCAAAACCCTAACATTAAACCTAACCCTAACCCTAAGCCAAAACCTAAACCTAACCCTAATCCTAACCCTAACCCTAACCCTAAACCTAACCCTAACCCTTACCCAAACCCTAAACCTAAACCTAACCCTAACCCTAATTCAAACCTAACCCTAACCCAAAAACTAACCCTAACTCGAACCCTAAACCAAACCCTAATCCTAACCCTAACCCTAACCCAAACCCTAACCCTAACCCTATTCCTAACCCTAACCGTAAACCTAACCTTAACCCAAACCCTAACCCAAACCCTAACCCTAACACAAAACCTAAACCTAACCCTAATCCTAACCCTAACCCTAACCCTAATCCTAACCCTAACCCTAACCCTAACACAAACCCAACCCCTAACCCTAACCCTAACCCTAACCCTAACCCTAACCCAAACCCTAACACTAACACTAACACTAACCCTAACCCTAACCCAAACCCAAACCCTAACACTAACCCTAACCCTAACACTAACCCAAATCCTAACCCTAACATTAACCCAAAGCAAAGCCCTAAATCTAACTCTAATCCTAACCCTAACCCTAATCAAAACCCTAACCCAAACCCTAACACTACCCCTAACGCAAGCCCAAAACCTAACCCTAACCGTAACCCTAACCCTAACCCTAAACCCTACCCCTAAACCTAACCCTAACTCAAACTCTAACCCTAATTCGAACCCTAACCCTAACCCTAACCCTAACCCAAACACTAACACTAACACTAACACTAACCCTAACACTAACCCAAACCCTAACCGTAACCCTAATTCTAATCATAACCCTAACCCTAACGCTAACCCTAACCTGAACCCTAACCCTAACCCTAACCCTAACCCTAACTCAAACCCTAACCCTAACCCTAACCCAAACCCTAACCCTAACCCTAACCTTAACGCTTATCCTAACCCTAAACTTAACCCAAAATATAACACTAACCCTAAACCAAACCCTAAACC
>JAJHUQ010000035.1:7622500-7625000 GCA_035773235.1 Eospalax fontanierii | reverse complement strand
CTAACCCAAACCCTAATCCTAAACCTAATCCTAACCCAAACCTTAACCATAAACTTATTCCTAACCATAACCCTAACCCTAACTCAAACTCTAACCCTAACTCTAAACCTAACCCAAAACCTAAACCTAACCCTAATCCAAACCCTAACCCAAACCCTAACAATAACCCTAACCCTAATCCTTTTCCTAACACTAACCCTAACCCTAACCCTAACCCTAACCCTATTCCTAACCCTAACCCTAAACCCTAACCCTAACCAATACCCTAAACATAACCCTCACTCTAACCCTATCCCTAACCCAAACCCTAACCCTAAACCTAGCCCTAACCCAAACCCTAACCCTAACCCTAACCCTAAACCAAAAGCTAACCCTAACTCGAACCCTAACCCAAACCCTAATCCTCACCCTAATCCTAACCCAACCCCTAACCCTACACCTATTCCTAACACTACCCCTAACACTAATCCTAAACTTCACCCTAACCCTCTTCCTAACCCAAAGCCTAAACCCTAACCCTAACCAATACCCTAAACATAACCTTCACGCTAACCGTAACCCTAACCCAAACCCTAACCCTAACCCTAAACCTAACCAAAAACCTAAACCTAACCCTAACCCTAACCCTAAAACTAACCCTAACCCTAACTCTAACCCAAATCCTAACCCTAACATTAATCCAAAGCAAAACCCTAAACCTAACTCTAATCCTAACCCTAACCCTAATCAAAACCCTAACATTAAACCTAAACCTAACCCTAACCCTACCCCTATTCTTAACACTAACCCTAAAACCTAACCCTAACCAATACCCTAAACATAACCTTCACGCTAACCCTAACCCTAACCCAAACCGTAACCCTAACCCTAAACCTAACCAAAAACCTAAACCTAACCCTAACCCTAACCCTAACCTAACCCAAACCCAAACCCTAACACTAACCCTAACCCTAAAACTAACCCAAAACCTAACCCTAACGTTAACCCAAACCAAATCCCTAAATCTAACTCTAATCCTAACCCTAACCCTAATCAAAACCCTAACATTAAACCTAACCCTAACCCTAACACAAAACCTAAACCTAACCCTAATCCTAACCCTAACTCTAACCCTAACCCTAACCCTAACCCTAATCCTAACCCTAACCCTAACCCAAAAACTAACCCTAACGATAACCCAAACCCTAACCGTAACCCTACCCCTAACCCTAACCCAAACACTAACACTAACAAACACTAACCCTAACACTAACCCAAACCCTAACCCTAAACCTAACCCTAACCCTTATCCTAATCCGAAACTTAACCCAAAATATAACACTAACCCTAAACCAAACCCTAACCCTACCCCTAACCCTAACCCAACCCTAACCCAAACCCTAACCCTTACCCAACCCCTAAACCTAAACCTAACCCTAAAACTAAACCTAACTCTAAACCTAACCCAAAAACTAACCCTAACCCGAACCTTAACCCAAACCCTAATCCTAACCGTAACCCTAACCCAAACGCTAACCATAAACCTATTCCTAACCATAACCCTAAACCTAACCTTAACCCAAACCCTAACCCAAACCCTAACCCTAAACCCTAACCCAAACCCTATCCCTAACCCTAACCCTAACCCTAACTCAAACTCTAACACTAACTCTAACCCTAACCCAAAACCTAAACCTAAGCCTAATCCAAACCCTATCCCAAACCCTAACAATAACCCTAACCCTAACCCTATTCCTAAGACTAACCCTAACCCTAACTCAAACTCTAACACTAACTCTAACCCTAACCCAAAACCTAAACCTAAGCCTAATCCAAAC
Organism: Eospalax fontanierii; assembly: GCA_035773235.1. NCBI lineage: Eukaryota > Metazoa > Chordata > Mammalia > Rodentia > Spalacidae > Eospalax > Eospalax fontanierii. The sequence continues at coordinate 7,623,183 of JAJHUQ010000035.1, read as the reverse complement.
CCTATCCCAAACCCTAACAATAACCCTAACCCTAACCCTATTCCTAAGACTAACCCTAAAACTAACCCTAACCCTAACCCTATTCCTAACCCTAACATTAAACCCTAACCCTAACCAATACCCTAAACATAACCCTCACGCTATCCCTAACCCTAACCCAAACCCTAACCCTAACCCAAATCCTAACCCAAACCCTAACCCTAACCCTAACTCTAACCCAAAAACTAACCCTAACTCGAACCCTAACCCAAACCCTAATCCTAACCCTAACCCTAACCCAAACCCTAACCCTAACCCTATTCCTAACATTAACCCTAAACCTAACCTTAACACAAACCCTAACCCTAACCCAAATCCTAACCCTTACTCAAACCCTAAACCTAAACCTAACCCTAACCCTAATCCTAAACCTAACCCTAACCCAAAAACTAACCCTAACTCGAACCCTAACCCAAACCCTAATCCTAACTCTAACACTAACCCAAACCCTAACCCTAACCCAAATCCTAACCCTTACCCAAACCCTAAACCTAACCCTAACCCTAAACCTAACGTTAAACCAAACCCTAACCCAAACCTTATCCCTAACCCTAACCCTAACTCAAACTCTAACCCTAACTCGAACCCTAACCCTAACCCAAACACTAAGCCAAACCCTAACAATAACCCTAAACCTAACCATA
>JAJHUQ010000035.1:7605000-7615000 GCA_035773235.1 Eospalax fontanierii | reverse complement strand
CCTAACCCTAAACCTAACCCTAACCCAAACCCTAAGCAAACCCTAACCCTAACTCAAACCCTAACCCTAAACCAAATCCTAATCCGAACTCTAACCCTAATCCTAAACCTAACACTAACCCTAACCCAAACCCTAACCCTAACTCTAACCCTAACCCAAAACCTAAACCTAACCCTAACCCAAACCCTAACCCTAACACTAACACTAAACCTAACACTAACCCAAACCCTAACCCTAACCCTAACCCTAACCCTAACTCTAACCCAAAAACTAACCCTAACTCGAACCCTAACCCAAACCCTAATCCTAACCCTAACCCTAACCCAAACCCTAACCCTAACCCTATTCCTAACATTAACCCTAAACCTAACCTTAACACAAACCCTAACCCAAACCCTAACCCTAACCCAAATCCTATCCCTTACTCAAACCCTAAAACTAAACCTAACCCTAACCCTAATCCTAAACCTAACCCTAACCCAAAAATTAACCCTAACTCGAACCCTAACCCAAACCCTAATCCTAACTCTAACACTAACCCAAACCCTAACCCTAACCCAAATCCTAACCCTTACCCAAACCCTAAACCTAACCCTAACCCTAAACCTAACGTTAAACCAAACCCTAACCCAAACCTTATCCCTAAACCTAACCCTAACTCAAACTCTAACCCTAACTCGAACCCTAACCCTAACCCAAACACTAAGCCAAACCCTTACAATAACCCTAAACCTAACCATATTTCTAACACTAACCTTAACCCTAACCCTAACCCTAACCCTATTCCTAACACTAACACTAAACCATAACCCTAACCAATACCCTAAACATAACCTTCACGCTAACCCTAAACCTAACCCAAAACCTAACCCTAAGCCTAAACCTAACCAAAAACCTAAACCTAACCTTAACCCTAACCCTAACCCAGACCCAAACCCTAACACTAACCATAACCCTAACCCAAATCCTAACCCTAACATTAACCCAAACCAAAACCCTAAATCTAACTCTAATCCTAACCCTAACCCTAATCAAAACCCTAACATTAAACCTAACCCTAACCCTAAGCCAAAACCTAAACCTAACCCTAATCCTAACCTTAACCCTAACCCTAAACCTAACCCTAACCCTTACCCAAACCCTAAACCTAAACCTAACCCTAACCCTAATCCAAACCCTAACCCTAACCCAAAAACTAACCCTAACTCGAACCCTAAACCAACCCCTAATCCTAACCCTAACCCTAACCCAAACCCTAACCCTAACCCTATTCCTAACCCTAACCGTAAACCTAACCTTAACCCAAAACCTAACCCAAACCCTAACCCTAACACAAAACCTAAACCTAACCCTAATCCTAACCCTAACCCTAACCCTAATCCTAACCCTAACCCTAACCCTAACACAAACCCAACCCCTAACCCTAACCCTAACCCTAACCCTAACCCAAACCCTAACACTAACACTAACACTAACCCTAACCCTAACCCAAACCCAAACCCTAACACTAACCCTAACCCTAACACTAACCCAAATCCTAACCCTAACATTAACCCAAAGCAAAGCCCTAAATCTAGCTCTAATCCTAACTCTAACCCTAATCAAAACCCTAACCCAAACCCTAACCCTAACCCTAACCCAAACCCAAACCCAAACCCTAACCCTAACCCTAACCCTAACCCTAAACCCTACCCCTAAACCTAACCCTAACTCAAACTCTAACCCTAATTCGAACCCTAACCCTAACCCTAACCCTAACCCAAACACTAACACTAACACTAACCCTAACACTAACCCAAACCCTAACCGTAACCGTAATTCTAATCATAAGCCTAACCCTAACCCTAACCCTAAACCTAACCCTAATACTAACCCTAACCCTAACCCTAACCCTAACCCTAACCCTAACCATAAACCAAACCCTAACCCTAACCCTAAACCTAACCAACCCTAACCCAAACCCTAACCCTTACCCAAACCCTAAACCTAAACCTAACCCTAACCCTAATCCTAACCCTAACCCTAACCCAAACCCTAACCCTAACCCTATTCCTAACCCTAACCCTAAACCTAACCTTAACCCAAACCCTAACCCTAACCCTAACTCAAACTCTAACCCTAACTCGAACCATAACCCTAACCCAAACACTAACCCAAACCCTAACAATAACCATAACCCTAACCCTATTCCTAACACTATCCTTAACCCTAAACCTAACCCTAACCCTACCCCTATTCCTAACACTAACCCTAAAACCTAACCCTAACCAATACCCTAAACATAACCTTCACGCTAACCCTAACCCTAACCCAAACCGTAACCCTAACCCTAAACCTAACCAAAAACCTAAACCTAACCCTAAACCTAACCCTAACCCTAACCCAAACCCAAACCCTAACACTAACCCTAACCCTAAAACTAACCCAAATCCTAACCCTAACGTTAACCCAAACCAAATCCCTAAATCTAACTCTAATCCTAACCCTAACCCTAATCAAAACCCTAACATTAAACCTAACCCTAACCCTAACACAAAACCTAAACCTAACCCTAATCCTAACCCTAACCCTAACCCTAACCCTAACCCTAACCCTAATGCTAACCCTAACCCTAACCCAAAAACTAACCCTAACGATAACCCAAACCCTAACCCTAACCCTACCCCTAACCCTAACCCAAACACTAACACTAACAAACACTAACCCTAACACTAACCCAAACCCTAACCCTAAACCTAACCCTAACCCTTATCCTAACCCGAAACTTGACCCAAAATATAACACTAACCCTAAACCAAACCCTAACCCTAACCCTAACCCTAACCCTAACCCTAACCCAAACCCTAACCCTTACCCAAACCCTAAACCTAAACCTAACCCTAACCCTAATCCTAACGCTAACCCTAACCCAAAAACTAATCCTAACTCGAAACCTAACCCAAACCCTAATCCTAACCCTAACCCTAACCCAAACCCTAACCCTAACCCTATTCCTAAACCTAACCGTAAACCTAACCTTAACCCAAACCCTAACCCAAACCCTAACCCTAACCCAAACCCTAACCCTTACCCAAACCCTAAACCTAAACCTAACACTAAAACTAATCCTAACTCTAACCCTAACCCAAAAACTAACCCTAACCCGAACCTTAACCCAAACCCTAATCCTAACCGTAACCCTAACCCAAACGCTAACCATAAACCTATTCCTAACCATAACCCTAAACCTAACCTTAACCCAAACCCTAACCCAAACCCTAACCCTAAACCCTAACCCAAACCCTATCCCTAACCCTAACCCTAACCCTAACTCAAACTCTAACATTAACTCTAACCCTAACCCAAAACCTAAACCTAAGCCTAATCCAAACCATATCCCAAACCCTAACAATAACCCTAACCCTAACCCTATTCCTAAGACTAACCCTAAAACTAACCCTAACCCTAACCCTATTCCTAACCCTAACATTAAACCCTAACCCTAACCAATACCCTAAACATTACCCTCACGCTATCCCTAACCCTAACCCAAACCCTAACCCTAACCCAAATCCTAACCCAAACCCTAACCCTAACCCTAACTCTAACCCAAAAACTAACCCTAACTCGAACCCTAACCCAAACCCTAATCCTAACCCTAACCCTAACCCAAACCCTAACCCTAACCCTATTCCTAACATTAACCCTAAACCTAACCTTAACACAAACCCTAACCCAAACCCTAACCCTAACCCAAATCCTAACCCTTACTCAAACCCTAAACCTAAACCTAACCCTAACCCTAATCCTAAACCTAACCCTAACCCAAAAACTACCCCTAACTCGAACCCTAACCCAAACCCTAATCCTAACTCTAACACTAACCCAAACCAAAACCCTAACCCAAATCCTAACCCTTACCCAAACCCTAAACCTAACCCTAACCCTAAACCTAACGTTAAACCAAACCCTAACCCAAACCTTATCCCTAACCCTAACCCTAACTCAAACTCTAACCCTAACTCGAACCCTAACCCTAACCCAAACACTAAGCCAAACCCTAACAATAACCCTAAACCTAACCATATTTCTAACACTAACCTTAACCCTAACCCTAACCCTAACCCTATTCCTAACACTAACACTAAACCATAACCCTAACCAATACCCTAAACATAACCTTCACGCTAACCCTAAACCTAACCCAAAACCTAACCCTAAGCCTAAACCTAACCAAAAACCTAAACCTAACCTTAACCCTAACCCTAACCCAGACCCAAACCCTAACACTAACCATAACCCTAACCCAAATCCTAACCCTAACATTAACCCAAACCAAAACCCTAAATCTAACTCTAATCCTAACCCTAACCCTAATCAAAACCCTAACATTAAACCTAACCCTAACCCTAAGCCAAAACCTAAACCTAACCCTAATCCTAACCCTAACCCTAACCCTAAACCTAACCCTAACACTTACCCAAACCCTAAACCTAAACCTAACCCTAACACTAATCCAAACCTAACCCTAACCCAAAAACTAACCCTAACTCGAACCCTAAACCAAACCCTAATCCTAACCCTAACCCTAACCCAAACCCTAACCCTAACCCTATTCCTAACCCTAACCGTAAACCTAACCTTAACCCAAACCCTAACCCAAACCCTAACCCTAACACAAAACCTAAACCTAACCCTAATCCTAACCCTAACCCTAACCCTAATCCTAACCCTAACCCTAACCCTAACACAAACCCAACCCCTAACCCTAACCCTAACCCTAACCCTAACCCTAACCCAAACCCTAACACTAACACTAACACTAACCCTAACCCTAACCCAAACCCAAACCCCAACACTAACCCCAACCCTAACACTCACCCAAATCCTAACCCTAACATTAACCCAAAGCAAAGCCCTAAATCTAACTCTAATCCTAACCCTAACCCTAATCAAAACCCTAACCCAAACCCTAACCCTAACCCTAACCCAAACCCAAAACCTAACCCTAACCCTAACCCTAACCCTAACCCTAAACCCTACCCCTAAACCTAACCCTAACTCAAACTCTAACCCTAATTCGAACCCTAACCCTAACCCTAACCCTAACCCAAACACTAACACTAACACTAACACTAACCCTAACACTAACCCAAACCCTAACCGTAACCCTAATTCTAATCATAACCCTAACCCTAACGCTAACCCTAACCCTAACCCTAACCCTAACCCTAACCCTAACCCTAACTCAAACCCTAAACCTAACCCTAACCCAAACCCTAACCCTAACCCTAACCTTAACGCTTATCCTAACCCTAAACTTAACCCAAAATATAACACTAACCCTAAACCAAACGCTAACCCTCACCCTAACCCTAACCCTAACCCTAACCCTAACCCGAACCTTAACCCAAACCCTAATCCTAACCCTAACCCTAACCCAAACTCTAACCATAACCCTATTCCTAACCATAACCCTAAACCTAAACTTAACCCAAACCCTAACCCAAACCCTAACCCTAACCCTAACCCTAACCCTAACTCAAACTCTAACCCTATCTCTAACCCTAACCCAAAACCTAAACCTAACCCTAATCCAATCCCTAACACAAACCCTAACAATAACCCTAAACCTAACCCTATTCCTAAGACTAACCCTAACCCTAACCCTAACCCTAACCCTATTCCTAACCCTAACATTAAACCCTAACCCTAAACAATACCGTAAACATAGCCCTCACGCTAACTCTAACCCTAAACCAAACCCTAACCCTAACCCTAACCCTAACCCAAACCCTAACCCTAACCCTACTCTAACCCAAAAACTAACCCTAACTCGAACCCTAACCCAAACCCTAATCCTAACCCTAACCCTAACCCAAACCCTAACCCTAACCCTCTTCCTAACATTAACCCTAAACCTAACCCTAACCCAAACCCTAACCCAAACCCTAACCCTAACCCAAACCCTAACCCTTACCCAAACCCTAAACCTAAACCTAACCCTAACCCTAATCCTAACGCTAACCCTAACCCAAAAACTAATCCTAACTCGAAACCTAACCCAAACCCTAATCCTAACCCTAACCCTAACCCAAACCCTAACCCTAACCCTATTCCTAAACCTAACCGTAAACCTAACCTTAACCCAAACCCTAACCCAAACCCTAACCCTAACCCAAACCCTAACCCTTACCCAAAACCTAAACCTAAACCTAACCCTAACCCTAACCCTAACCCTAACCCAAAAACTAACCCTAACTCGAACCCTCACCCAAACCCTAATCCTAACCCTAACCCTAACCGAAACCCTAACCCTAACCCTATTCCTAAACCCTAACACTAAACCTAACCTTAACTCAAACCCTAACCCAAACCCTAACCCTAAACCTAACCCTAACTCAAACTCTAACCCTAACTCCAACCCTAACCCTAACCCAAACACTAAGCCAAACCCTAACAATAACCCAAACCCTAACCATATTCCTAACACTAACCTTAACCCTAACCCTAACCCTAACCCTAACCCTATTCCTAACACTAACCCTAAACCCTAACCCTAACCAATACAGTAAACATAACATTCACGCTAACACTAACCCTAACCCAAACCCTAACCCTAACCCTAAACCTAACCCTAACCCTAACCCTAACCCTAACCCACACCCAAACCCTAACACTAACCCTAACCCTAACCCAAATCCTAACCCTAACATTAACCCAAACCAAAACCCTAAATCTAACTCTAATCCTAACCCTGACCCTAATCAAAACCCTAACATTTAACCTAACCCTAACCCTAACCCAAAACCTAAACCTAACCCTAATCCTAACCCTAACACTAACCCTAACCCTAACCCTAACCCTAACCCAAAAACTAACCCTAACTATAACCCAAACCCTAACCCTAACCCTAAACCTATCCCTAACCCAAACCCTAACACTAACACTAACACTATCCCTAACACTAACCCAAACGCTAACCCTAACCCTAAACCAAGCCAAAACCCTAACCCTAACTCTAATCCTAACCCTAACCCTATCCCTAACCCTAACCCTAACTCAAATCCTAACCCTAACCCAAAACCTAACCCTAACCCTAACCCTAACCCTTATCCTAACCCTAAACCTAACCCAAAATATAACACTAACCCTAAACCAAACCCTAACCCTAGCCCTAACCCTAACACAAACCGTAACCCTTACCCAAACCCTAAACCTAAACCTAACCCTAACCCTAATCCTAACCCTAACCCTAACCCAAAAACTAACCCTAACCCGAACCCTAACCCAAACCCTAATCCTAAACCTAATCCTAACCCAAACCTTAACCATAAACTTATTCCTAACCATAACCCTAACCCTAACTCAAACTCTAACCCTAACTCTAAACCTAACCCAAAACCTAAACCTAACCCTAATCCAAACCCTAACCCAAACCCTAACAATAACCCTAACCCTAACCCTTTTCCTAACACTAACCCTAACCCTAACCCTAACCCTAACCCTAACCCTATTCCTAACCCTAACCCTAAACCCTAACCCTAACCAATACCCTAAACATAACCCTCACTCTAACTCTAACCCTAACCCAAACCCTAACCCTAAACCTAGCCCTAACCCAAACCCTAACCCTAACCCTAACCCTAAACCAAAAGCTAACCCTAACTCGAACCCTAACCCAAACCCTAATCCTAACCCTAATCCTAACCCAAACCCTAACCCTAACCCTATTCCTAACACTAACCCTAACCCTAACCCTAAACTTAACCCTAACCCTATTCCTAACCCTAACCCTAAACCCTAACCCTAACCAATACCCTAAACATAACCTTCACGCTAACCCTAACCCTAACCCAAACCCTAACCCTAACCCTAAACCTAACCAAAAACCTAAACCTAACCCTAACCCTAACCCTAAAACTAACCCTAACCCTAACTCTAACCCAAACCCTAACCCTAACATTAATCCAAAGCAAAACCCTAAACCTAACTCTAATCCTAACCCTAACCCTAATCAAAACCCTAACATTAAACCTAAACCTAACCCTAACCCTACCCCTATTCTTAACACTAACCCTAAAACCTAACCCTAACCAATACCCTAAACATAACCTTCACGCTAACCCTAACCCTAACCCAAACCGTAACCCTAACCCTAAACCTAACCAAAAACCTAAACCTAACCCTAACCCTAACCTAACCCAAACCCAAACCCTAACACTAACCCTAACCCTAAAACTAACCCAAATCCTACCCCTAACGTTAACCCAAACCAAATCCCTAAATCTAACTCTAATCCTAACCCTAACCCTAATCAAAACCCTAACATTAAACCTAACCCTAACCCTAACACAAAACCTAAACCTAACCCTAATCCTAACCCTAACCCTAACCCTAACCCTAACCCTAACCCTAATCCTAACCCTAACCCTAACCCAAAAACTAACCCTAACGATAACCCAAACCCTAACCCTAACCCTACCCCTAACCCTAACCCAAACACTAACACTAACAAACACTAACCCTAACACTAACCCAAACCCTAACCCTAAACCTAACCCTAACCCTTATCCTAATCCGAAACTTAACCCAAAATATAACACTAACCCTAAACCAAACCCTAACCCTAACCCTAACCCCAACCCGACCCTAACCCAAACCCTAACCCTTACCCAAACCCTAAACCTAAACCTAACCCTAAAACTAATCCTAACTCTAAACCTAACCCAAAAACTAACCCTAACCCGAACCTTAACCCAAACCCTAATCCTAACCGTAACCCTAACCCAAACGCTAACCATAAACCTATTGCTAACCATAACCCTAAACCTAACCTTAACCCAAACCCTAACCCAAACCCTAACCCTAAACCCTAACCCAAACCCTATCCCTAACCCTAACCCTAACCCTAAATCAAACTATAACACTAACTCTAACCCTAACCCAAAACCTAAACCTAAGCCTAATCCAAACCCTATCCCAAACCCTAACAATAACCCTAACCCTAACCCTATTCCTAAGACTAACCCTAAAACTAACCCTAACCCTAACCCTATTCCTAACCCTAACATTAAACCCTAACCCTAACCAATACCCTAAACATAACCCTCACGCTATCCCTAACCCTAACCCAAACCCTAACCCTAACCCAAATCCTAACCCAAACCCTAACCCTAACCCTAACTCTAACCCAAAAACTAACCCTAACTCGAACCCTAACCCAAACCCTAAGCCTAACCCTCACCATAACCCAAACCCTAACCCTAACCCTATTCCTAACATTAACCCTAAACCTAACCTTAACACAAACCCTAACCCTAACCCAAATCCTAACCCTTACTCAAACCCTAAACCTAAACCTAACCCTAACCCTAATCCTAAACCTAACCCTAACCCAAAAACTAACCCTAACTCGAACCCTAACCCAAACCCTAATCCTAACTCTAACACTAACCCAAACCCTAACCCTAACCCAAATCCTAACCCTTACCCAAACCCTAAACCTAACACTAACCCTAAACCTAACGTTAAACCAAACCCTAACCCAAACCTTATCCCTAACCCTAACCCTAACTCAAACTCTAACCCTAACTCGAACCCTAACCCTAACCCAAACACTAAGCCAAACCCTAACAATAACCCTAAACCTAACCATATTTCTAACACTAACCTTAACCCTAACCCTAACCCTAACCCTAACCCTAACCCTATTCCTAACACTAACCCTAAAACCTAACCCTAACCAATACCCTAAACATAACCTTCACGCTAACCCTAACCTAACCCTAAGCCTAAACCTAAACAAAAACCTAAACCTAACCTTAACCCTAACCCTAACCCTAACCCAGACCCAAATCCTAACACTAACCATAACCCTAACCCAAATCCTAACCCTAACATTAACCCAAACCAAAACCCTAAATCTAACTCTAATCGTAACCCTAACCCTAATCAAAACCCTAACATTAAACCTAACCCTAACCCTAAGCCAAAACCTAAACCTAACCCTAATCCTAAC